>CALNVZ010000674.1:8932305-8948680 GCA_940671915.1 Paracentrotus lividus | reverse complement strand
GAAGACTTTAGCTATACATGTATAAAGTAGATACATAAATGTAACTATTAATTAGTAATACTCTATCATGCCATAAATATGTTTAGAAAGATTTTCGTCAAGTTGGTATTTTATGTAATTAAGAAACAAACCTTCATATTTGGTTAAGAAAAAAAAATTATTATGATGTATCAGGAATAGGTATAAACCAAAATCCTTGGACCACGGGAAAGAATGAGGGAACGCGAAAAGAAACCACAGATAAGGAGAACTGGGTACGAACAAAAAAGGAAAAGAGGTAAAAAAGAGAATGAAAAACAGCAACAAGAACAGCACAGAGAGAGAGAGAGAGAGAGAGGGAGAGAGAAAGGGGAGAGAAAGAGAACAGAAGATAACGAATGAATATAATATAACGGGATGCAGAAGAGTGGACAAGGATGAAAATCAGGAGAAAGGAAACTAAAAAGAACAACATTATTGAGTAATTGAGATATGAAACTCACAAAAGTTTAAATAGAACACAAAGTGTTTTTGGAAACAAGTTATAACCCAACCACTGTGCCAAAACAATTTTTTTTCCTTTTGTTGGGGGGGGGGGTGGGTGAAAAGGAGGTTTATAGTGGGAGGAAGCCGTGCTTATATCTACTACTATATTCTTATGGGCACACATTGTTTATTCATTTGATAGTATTCATTGTATTGGCATGTTAAAAGTCGGTTGAAACAGTCAATGCATTTCTGATAAACTGCATGAAACAGTTTGTTTTCCTTTTTGTTCTTGTTTTTTCCTATATGATCCTGACGGGTTTTATACCCCCTCATAATTATGATTTTTTTTTTTTTTTTTTTTTAGCACTTAATTTATTTTCAAATAAATTGATGGTGAAAAAATATTCAGCTTGCCATTTTTAAATCAAGATGATCCAGAATAAATGGACGGGCTTGTTTTCATATTAGATAAAAGTATACTTTTTTTTTATAATCTCACCCCTAATCAAGCGAAGGGGGTCACACTCTTTACACTACATCTTAACACTCAATCAATATTAGAGTGTTATAGATGTTTCTTGAGATAAGAAAAAATTACATTTTTAACTACACTGTTGGTCAAAAAGGTTTTTGAAATTTTATTTTATTGATCCAGCCACATTAAATAATTTTGATGTTTGATTTTTATTATTTGTTTTTATATTGGATTTTTCCTAAACCATGACCGGGTATTGAATAATTGAAAAAAAGTACTTCATCCACCACAATAACCATTCTGGCAACTATTTTTTGACTTACTAAAGCCCCCGGTGCTATCCCATGAATCGCTTTTGAGGTGTAGGGTTGCTATTGGTCTTAAATCTAGGTTTAAAAACAATGGTTTCTTGTCTAAGTGAGGGGTTGAATCAAAAAGTGGACTAGTTAAAGAATATAAATAATACAAATATTCTACCGTTATGGTAAAAACAGAGAGAGAAAAAGACCTTTAACATCAATTGTATTATTCTTCAATTTTTTTTCGTCTAAGAAATAACCATAGCAGTAGTGGATCAGGATTTGAAATACGAGTGGTGCATCCTGAAATTTGAGTTAAAAACATAGGTGCAGGCGAAATTTTCCAATTTTAACCATATACAGTCAATCATTTTTTTTTTAATCAAAAAAGGCCAAGGTGCGGGTCTCCTTTCCTTCTTCCCTTCTTTTCCTTCTCTATTCTTCCTTTTCCTTTCTTCCTCCCATGCGCCCGTCTGGATCCGCCACTTGCCAGGTTCCCGGAGAGTTGAGACGGGACTAACAAATTCAAGAAATTTAAGCTGGAGCAAAATGATGTGGCTAGAGCAAAAAAAATAAAAAATAATAATAATAATAATAAACAAATAAACAATAGTAATAATAATGAAAATAATAATAAATAAATAAACAATAATAATAATAAAAAAATAATAATAGTATCCAATCTTAATGAACAACAGTGTAAATTCTGCTGGTGTTCTTTTGAAGTTCGTATTTTTAAGGTAATAAATTGCTCCAAAATGCCTTAAATGAAATATAGAAATACCAAATTTTTGTTAACATTTAAAAGTGTTTAGATACGTTTATACCTTGGTATTCACAGAAAACAATTACATCTATATTTCAAGTCCAAAATGTTTATATTTCATGATACCGAATAGTTACTTTACATGTAAAAATAGCACTTAAACATGGAGGGAAAACTACTGGGCACAAACAGAATAACAGAATAAGCTTTAATCATTTTATTCGATGACACAAAGCGCCCCCATTTGGTGACATAAGGATATTAAGGTAAAAACATACGCCCCCATTTGGTGACATGAGGAAATTGAGTAAAAAAACATGTAAACAAAAGTTCTGCGTTGGTTGGACGCACTTCGAACTATGAAGGAACGTTCATCCAAAACGCTAAACGATCAAGTAGCGACTGCCCAGCGCTTTCAAAGCGTCTTTATAAGAACGCTGTTACACGCCAAAAATTTTGAACATGTTCAAAATCAAAAATTGACCTCAGCGTTCCTCTGCGTTTCTTTGCGTATACCAACGAATAGCAAACGCTTTCCTACGTTTGCCAAGCGATTTTCGAACGACAGTCCGCGCTCATGAACGTACGCGAAAATGCAATTAACATTCCACGAACGTCGGGCAGTCGTTACTCAATACGCACATGTTTGGCGTTTCCTAACGTTCTTTAACACGTCCAAACACGCTAGACATAAGTTGGACATCGCTGTTCAGTCGTTGCTAACGCTAGGCAATCGTTAGGTGGACGCTAAGCGCGCGCAGTCATCGTTACTCTGACGCTTTTTATTCGCTTCTCAGTCGTTTAGAGCTCATTAAAAATTCCATTTTGGACAGGGAAAATGGAGCGTTCTTGAGCGTATTTTGGACATAGTCAAATTTCGAGTGAAAATCGTGAACGCTAGACACACGTTACCTCAGCACGCTCTAGTGTGAGGGCACCATTAGCAACATATTTGGTTAATCATCTTTCACCTGCAATGCTCTTTTCATTATTCTTTTCAGTTATATTTATTTAATCTTTCTATCGTGTATTCAAGGTTTGTGGAACCTTCGATTCAAAATGTAGACCTACTCCAATTTTTCTGTACTGTTTTGCATGTTTGCTAACGTTTATATTGCCCCTACACACATTATAAACAAACAAAAGGAAGAATATCATTGGACATGTGTTTTATAATTCTGTGTTATTATGAAATTGTATTGAAAATAAATGTCATGCAACGGTAACAATTGGAAATATATTGTATCCTTTAAGACTCTGAATTTGAAATATTACATAGTAAGTCGGAAATGGGATTTTTTTTAAATTCTTTTTATTATTACTTTTTTTAAAGAAACTCTTGAGAGTTGCGTATGAACGCTTCATATTATTAGCTGGGGTTCACATTTCCTTTACACCTACTTTTTCCCCCCTTGTACTTCAAGGTTCTAGGACAACTACACCCTGGGCGATTACCCCCGGACAACTACCTCCACAAATACTCTAACAACTAACCCTAGACCTAACCCTAACCCTATTTTTTTGGGGGGGGGTAGTTGTCCTAGAGGGTTATTGTTCGGGGGTAGTTGTCCTGATACGGTTTAGAAGGCTCATATCCACAATATCATGACACCAGAAAGTTCGAAAATAACTAAACCTTGATTGTAAGCACTGCTCATGTTTGCAAGGCCTAATTACGGATTATGCTCTATAAACATGATAAGGAATAGACATTTGTATTTAGATAAATATTATATATTTCATATAATTAATATGTGTGTATATATATAAGGACCCAGGATTGACCCCTATGAGACATCACATTTCATTGATGAAATACCAAATCTTCAGACCATATACTCCCATGGTATTGTAATTTTAAAGAGAAAAGTAATCGTCTGATCGCTACCGTCAAATGGATTAATTATACAAAGTTTTTTTCAAGGTCAAAATAGTTCTGTGATTTTTATTGCATTTTATTTTGGGTCATTTCACGTTTTAACCATGACAGTATTTATTTCATATTGAATAGAATATAATTATTTCAATTTCACATTGCTTTCTCGTATAGCAATGCATAGAACACGCTTAGTAGTTTGATGTTAGAGAGTTAAGATGATAAGAAGTTAGACAAACAGCATCATGTTTGTATTGGAACGGCTGAATAGTGAAAGATGTTTCACGGTGCATATCCATGTCACATCACATTTAAAAATTTAAAAGGCATTACTAGCTAAAGATATTAATAAGTACAGTGGTAAGGTAATACTTGTCGACAAATTTTGGTATTTTTATTTTTTATTGAGTTTTTTTTTTTTCCTTCTTCTTCTTTTTTTTTCTTCTTCTTTATCCCCGATCACATTTGATGCGCAAGCAATTGATTTCGTAATTGACTATGTTTATTTGAGAGATTACTGTGTAAAGCACACGTTGATCTGTATTTGCACTTTCTGTAATAAAATGATTGTAGCCTGCACCGTATAAACACAGACATTTAACGACAAGACATGTCACTCTCCAATAATTCAGTGGTACGATCGGCATTGGCAAACTGTGTCGAGGTACCATGTGGTGCCATGTAATATTACAGTGAATAGTGCATAAATTTGCCTCTTTTTTCCTTTTTGTTCGTTTATTGCTTGTTTGTTTCGGGGTTTTTTATTATTATCATTATAGTGAAGTTTATCTACCTATTTTTTGTGTGTGTGTATTTTCATTTTGTATTTTGTATTTTTTTTTAACTTTTTATACATTTATCTATTTTTCTTTTCGGGGGGGGTAATATTGGCGTATGTCAGTAGCATCAAGCTTGCAAACCTTGCAAATTTACATAATTATGCAGTGGTATAAATTTGAATAAGCATCTACCTTTGGCAAATACGTGGAGCCAACGAATATCTAATGCTACAGTCACACAGACACTTACGTATAGTTACGTCCCGATGCGTCCAAAAATTATTTTCTTTTCTGCGGATCCCCACTGACGCCTACCCGTCATAGTCAGCAGTGGAAATATTGATAATTTCGTTCATCCAGTAAAATAAAGAAATACATAAGAAATGATAGAATAAAAGATGAAATAATATTTGGACGCAACCGGACGTATCTATACGTAAGTGTCTGTGTGACTGTAGCATAAAGGAAAGCTAATCGAGCAATTGCAGCACATTGCATTTTGAGTATAGGCCTATTATCAAACCCTCAAGCAGAAAGCAAATAGCGCAGTTCTTAGTAAGGAGTGGCAATTGATGTTTGAAATGATAAATTCGAGTTCGTTGCTCTAATGGTTCTCTGCATTATAGACTAGTAGTCTGCCAACTGAATTGGCCTCGACGTGTAATATTTTGATGAAAATTCCTTTATTTGTATCGTTCAGCTATGCCAGTAAAACACAATAGCGTATTGTGAACAGCCTTGCCCGGAGAATGGCTAAGTTATTACCATCGGCATATACCACGACAAGGACTGTTGGCCCTGTATTATAATAATGACTTTTATAGAATGATCCACTTGGATTCCACTTGTATAGCAACAAAAATAAGAGAAATCGATAAGTACAAGAGAGTAGGAAATACGGAAAACAAATAAATGCGACAGAAATCTAGCGAAAAGTTGTTTTCATTTGATTCTTCGATAAATATGTAAGTGTTTGGATATTAATTGTTTCAGAATTTCATTTTTATCATCATCAATAGGATTAATATGAATAAATATATAAACAACACCCCCTGTATAAAAGTTTACATAAAAATTAATTTTAGCTAGACTTTTTGTTTCATCCTCTCTCTCTCTCTCTCTCTCTATTCAGGGGTGAACTCAATATTGTGCTCTTGAGTTTACATGTTTAGCGGAGGTCAGTGTGTCATCTGTAGTTATGCCATGTGTGTGCAGGGCACTATCGATCGACTGGGAGTTAAAAGATGTGTTTTAATCAATGACTTTTCTTCTGTCGATCAGTCGATTCGGGAATGCAGAACTTTGTCTAGTGTGATGTGTGTGCGGGGCACGTATCGATCAGAAGGGAGTAAACGGGTTTTACCCAATGGATTTTATCATTTGTCAAGCAGTCGGTTCAGGAATGCAGAAATTTGAAGTTTCTTGCAACTTTTCATTACATTAGTCTTCCTCTTACAGCGGATTTGATGATTGTTTCGCATTGTTTTGTTGAGGTTTGAGAAGAAGAATGGAAAATAAAAATTATTATCTGCTATTTGTGACCGTCTCATTCATCTCGGTGTGTACTTTATTTTTGACCAGATATCCCAGGGATTATGTGCAATGGACAAAAGTACTTCAAAAAGACTCAAGGGAGTTTTCAGCAACTAAATCGAACCCGAGAAACATGTCGAAGCTATCGTACAGTTTTGAACAATTTGAACTATTAAGAGAGAATAAAGAGATTGCATCGGCAAGAAGTAAACTAAGTAGGAGCATTGCGAACGTTGAAGATGGTGTTTTAAAGATGAATGTTCAACTGGTGCTAAACGCAATGACGGACGTGCCTTCGGGAGAGAATCGCATGATCAACAAGATTCAAGAAGCCCGTAGGAATCCGAAGGGTGAATGTATCATCAGGATTGCAAAGTATTGTGCCAATCGTTGTAACCATTTAGTACAAGCCAATCACTCAAGGAACTGGACTCGATTTGAGTGTGCCTTTGCAAAACATTGTCACATTGAGACCCGTTTCGTGGGCCATCTTTCTAGCTCTTTAATGCACTCCATCGATGTTCTACTTATTGTTGATTCGCTTCATGATGGTCTGCAGCTGAACAGATTGGTGGATATGCGTCCACCAGGACAACTATGGGTCCTGTACTCCAGAGAAAACCCTATCCACGATGCTGAATATGCACCTTCAGGATTAACAGGAAACCCTTTCAATTTAAGTATGACCTACTCTAGAGACACTGATATTTATTTCCCATACTGCACCTTACAGAAGAAACAAGTCCTCAAGCCTCCAACATTACCAAAGAAGACTAAATTAATTGCATGGATGGCTTCTAATTGCCATCTTTTGTCTTGGAGACGGGGTGCGTTCGTTCGAGAACTTCAAAAGCATATTGCTGTTGATACGTATGGAAAATGTGGCGATTTGGGGCAGTTATCAAGTAAGGAAGCGGGCGAACTGTTACCACAGTATAAATTTTATTTGTCTTTCGAAAGCAGTGAATGTCACGATTATATTACGGAAAAGATTTGGAGAACTTGTTTTCTTCAAGGAATCGTGCCAATAGTGTATGGAGCAAAACGTGATGATTATGAGCAAGTAGTCCCAAGGAATTCCTTTATTTATATTGAGGATTTTAACAACATGACTTCATTTGTGGATTACATTCATAGTCTGGATTCAGACGAAGCCCAATATAATAAGTATTTTAATTGGAGGAAAGAAGGTACCGTGAATTGTTTATCTGCTCGGACGTTCATTATGCTTGCACCTGAGGTAAATATGTGCTATCTTATAAGAAAAATGATCCATGTCTTCAGGTATCCTCAAACGTCTTGGCAGGGAAAGACTCCAGACTTTGCATCTTGGTGGAAAGGCCAATGCCTCGAGTCTACCGTCGAGAAAAATGTGATGGGATTCAACGTTCATGAGACCAAAAAGAGTAAAGGATAACCACTTCGTGTATGATGTACATTTATATATTTTTTTTAATGAAATGAGAATTATTTGATATAAATATAAAATACAAAATACAGGATATTGTCAGCGAGGTAATTCGGCAACGTTTTGATTATTTTGCTTTCTTTGGAATATCCTTTGCCATTTTCTAATAGTACAATTATCTTCATTGTTATCATTGTCATCATTCGTATTACCATTAATTTCATGATAATCATTATTACCAACGTTATAAGTTATATCATTTTCATATAATCTTTTTTCATCATCCTTATGGTCATTTTTACCATCATCATCATCATCATCATCATTTCACATTTAACAATGTTATTACAATTATTTTCATCAAACATCTGTATCATTAGCATAAGTCACTGCTATCACAAGCATCACCACCCTTATCATAACCACCACCACCACTATCCGCCCCACTACCGTCGTCATTACAATTATTAAGAACACATTTACCACCAATCACCATCACCACTAATACCTCCAGTATTATCATCATCACCACCACCACTACCACCACCATCCGCCACAATTACCACCAATCACCAACACCACTAATACCTCCAGTATTATCGTCATCACCACCACCACCATCTTAACAACCGTTACCACTACCACCATCATCTTCATGCATCATTAACACCACCACGCATGATAACCACTTTCATGCTCAGCGATGATTGATCCATTCATTTACGATATATTAGAAGAATGAAACAAAAATACTCGAAATTCTCCAATTTTATTGGAATATAAAATCTCTTTCATTTGTATCAATGTCAAAGACAGTTCCAATACACTCATTTTATTACTAGAGACTAAACAAACACAGATTTGACAGTTTGCATGATATAAATTTTTAAACAAGAAACATAAAATAAGTGGGTTAATAGTAAAATGTATTGTGCCCAATATACTTCTTGTATAACGTAAACTGTATTGCCACTCAAAAATGTTATTACCATCATTGACACAGCAGTTAAAAAAAAGAGAGGAGTGTTTAAACAAATTAAATTTGCAAACCCTATTGTTATCCATGGACGTTATAATGCTTCGAGTACAACTTAAACTGTATTGCTATCATGGCTATGGTCTAGATTCACAGTTTTTTGTTATTTTCATATCTATCAATGCAGTGTTTGTTTGTTTGTTTGTTGTTTTTTTTTTAAGGGTTTATTTTTTTAAGGTTTATTATTCATTACTCATGCACAATAATAAAGAACTCGTCGGCGTCTTACTTTTATTCATATCCATTGAAATTGGAAGCCTGCAATGGTAATAGCAGTCTTTTCTTTAGTTCGGTCTGTCCGAAGACAGATAAAAAGTTGAAAACTATCCCATTCAGCAGATGTTTGCTGAACGAAATTATGTCAGTGCATGACGGGTATTCAAACACAAGGATTAGAAGCAACATTCGACTACCAGTTGACTTTTTCTTTAGCGAAGCAGGCACAATTATATTACTAAAGGAAATTAAACAAAGTGTTACGGCATGTTGCCGCAAATGGCAAGTTATCGAAATGTCAGGAATCTGTCTCACTGAACAAGTGAATAAACATGTGATTAATAAGATTATTAAATCATGTCATCAATGTTATCAATATCATTTATAGTTAAAATTTACATCTTAAGTAGACCCTACTCTTTTCCATATAATTAATCATCTCCTTGTTTTATAATGATAATCGATCATAATGTTAATCATTATTAAAAATATCGATGCTCGAGTCAATAAATTAACTTTATTGAAATGTTTGGAATGATTTGTCGAGTCAAAAATGGCCTGAGCTTTTGATCCTAGTAGGATCTTTGTCAGAGACAAAACTAAATGATAATGTTTTAACTGTAATTCTTATTATGCAGCCAGTGAGATGCCTTCAAATTAGGTGTTTACATTGTATTGCATAACACAATGGCATAAATAAGAGGTAACACGGACTTACAAAACGCTTCGAAGGTGGAGACCGGGGACAAATGTAACACGGGGCAATTGTAACAGGGGCTCCCATTCCTAGCAGAAACACGCTATAAACTTAAAATTTGTACAGAGCATGCGTATTACATCGCTCCACATGCTGTATGAGTGTTAGCAGATTTAACGGTTCGTGGAACTTTCTACAGCAGAAAAACCGTTTTTGAGCAGGAAAGTATATTTCACATTACCCATTGTTTTTTCTTCTGGAAAATGATGTGGATGAGCTACGGCTGTCATTTTTATATATTTAGAAATTATGTTCTTAGGCCATATTTTGCTAAAGTTTCAACGATGAATGCCTATAAAGCTAAGATAGAAAAAAAATCTCTCCAAATATGGTCGCCTCTGTCAGGGGCAATTGTAACAAGCTGTTACAATTGCCCCTAAAGGACCATTTCTGTTAAAGTAACTCCCGTAGGAACTCGCGCGGTATTAAGCAGCTTTCCGCTGCATCAACACCAAGCTAATATATAACCAATCAGGGGCCACGGAACGTTTTTGAAAGTGGAGGGGCTGAGCAGCAAGGGGGTTGGGTGGGGGGGGGCTGAACAGGCTAAAAAAATCACAAATGTATGGTCATTTGTCCGTTTTTGTACACGTTTGCTGATGAAAATGAAAGTGGGGGCTTAGAAATGAGAATTGCATAACTTTGAACGTATCCGTCAATCATTTATTTTATTTACAAGGAAAAAGGGCCTATTTATAAGCTCAGATATGAGAATTAAATTACTTGAACATATCTGCCAATACGTTTTGTTGAAAAGACAAAAAAAATATTGATTTAGTCCGAAAAAGGGTGTCTTTAGTTTGTTTATCATTTGTTTCATTGTAATCAGAGCCTCAAGTTTTTTTCTTTTTGTTTTTAATATTTATATCACTTTACTAGAAACGAAAAAGTAAACAAATATGAAGAGAGTGAACGTTAGGTTCTTTTAATGCCAAAGTTATAAATAGACTTTGGAAATAAATAAAAACAGCAAAGAGTAGCCTCGTCGTAAGCTTAAGCATCAGAACTTCATAACTTTGAATGAATTATCAATTATAATGCTTTACAAAAAACAAAAGTTAACCATATCTATAAGCTCAGACATGAGAATTAATAACTTTGAAATAATCTGTCCAATACGTTTTGTTAGAAGGCAAAGAAATATTGAATTTGTCCGAAAAAGTGCCTCTAGTTTGTTATCATTTGTTTCATTGTAATTAGAGCCTCAAGTTATTTTTAATTCTTGTTGTTTTGATAATTTATATCACTTTTACTAGAGAACTTCATAACTTCATATGTTGAATCAATGTATAGTCAAATTATAGTGCTTGTTTACAATTACAAAAGTAACCTATCTTGAGTTCAAACATGAGAATTAGATATTAGATAACTGTGAACCTATAATTTATTTGATTTGATTTTATTTTATTTGTCGATTGTGCATGGTATAAAACAAAAAAGAAACACTGACAGGATAGCCCATGAAATCCGAAAAGGCTTATTTTATAGGGTCCTATAAAATGAGAAAGAGATTACGGACCCCCCCCCCCTGATTTGCTTTTTTTATTTAAAAAAAAACCACACACATTAAAAGAAGAAAGAGAGAGAGGAAGGGAGGAAAATTGAGAGGAGGAGGAAAGAGAGAGAGGGGGAAAGGGCAGATAGAAAAGTTAAAAAGGTAAAGATGGAGGGAAAGAAGAAAAAAGAAAGACAGAAAAAAAGAAGAGGAGGAGAGAGAGAGAGGGGGGAGAGATGGGAAGCCCCCATAAAAGATTAGGATATATTTTCAATATGATACCCTGAAAATATACGTCCAAATGCTCGTTTGTAACAGGGCAAAGGAAATATTGATTTTGCCAGAAAAAAAAAGTGCGTAAATTTTTAAGATTGATTTTACAACAACAAAAAAGCTGTCAATTTGTTTTACTTCTTATCAGAGAATGTATCATTTTATTTGAAAGAATGTGTAAAAGTCAAAAGGCGTAGGCCTAATATAAAGTGTTATACCACAGTTGTCAGTTTAAAGATATATTGGGTAGGTACAAAGTAGATAAAGAACCAAAATATGAAATTGATGAAGGTTCTATAGTTCTACAGTTAAAGGTGTGAAGCCCCAACAACTTAAAAAAAAAAAAAAAAAAAGGATCATAACTTTTGCCCCATATCATGAATATAACAAGTGGAAAACATAAATAAATGAGTCAAGCATTGTCATGTTTGTTATAATTAGCTTATGTGGTTAATGATGTTTAATCTTGGATCTGCCAAGTGCATAGCTCTGATAATTTCAGTGTTACAATTGCCCGTACGTCTGTTACAATTGCCCTGGACACGGGGCAATTGTTAACACTCGACCTCTTGTTTTGAAATGGTAATGCTTCAAAATAACTTGTTGCGCTTAGCCCAAACTATTCATATGTCAACTAAGATATGCATATTTCATTTTATTTAATTTTAAGCAAGTATTGGCTTTAAAAAAGTTGATAGGTTTAAATTTGGAAAAAACTGTTAACAATTGTCCCAGGTCTCCCCTACCACTGTGGACAGAAATTGAAAGCGGAGATTGGTTGATTTCTGTTCATTTCATTCGGGTTCACAACATGGGTATAAACAAAGAAAACAGAATAACTTAAAGAATCCTATAAAGGTTTGAATGCCCCGGCCCGCCCGTGGAGCATGATATGGAGGTAATAGCCGAGTCACGTCAGTGAAACCGACTCTCAGACGACCAGTAGCTTGCCATTGGTGGTAATTATATTTGCTCAGTTTGTCGGGGTTTTCATTTGTGTAACTCGGCATGAGAGTGTGCTATGCATGAGAGAGAGAGAGAGAGAGAGAGAGAGGTGGGAGACGGGAGAGAGAGAGAGAGAGAGAGAGAGAATGAGATGGGAGGGGCAGACTAGGAGAGAGAGGGACGAGACAGGAAGATGTCCCATTTTATGATTATAAGAACAACAAAACAAAAAAAAAAGTTTATGAAGAGGTAACAGAGAGACCATGGAAAGTATTGTCATGTTAAACTTGTGTGTCACCAGCTTACCGATGAAAATGCTGTTTGTATTTGTCCAAATTTAGGTCGCTGTATACCATGTTATGAGCTCGAATGTTGTTTCATCTAAATTAACCCAATTATTTAGAATTGGCCCTGAAAGGAAATAGGTTTTTTTTTTTTTTTTTTTTTTTTTTTTGGGGGGGGGGTCGGGTTAGAAAGCAATAAAGGAATAAAAGGAATAAACAAAACAAATAACAATCATAAATTTCCTTTAAGGCTCAAAAGCATATTCATATTGAAGTTTAAACGTTTGTTTAAAGAGGAAGTTCACCCTGGAATTTTATTGGTTTTTAAAAATGCAGAATAATAAAAGAAAAAATATGAATGAAAGTTTGAAGAAAATCGACCAAAAAATAGCGAAGAAGTTGAATATTTAAAGTTTTGATTCTGTGACGTCACATGCGAGCAGCTCTCCCACTGTTGTGTATGTAAATTCTTTATAAATTTGCCTTTTTTTTTCATGGTTCTGTTGTTAAAGGAATGGGTATTTGATCATGTTGATAGGGCATGTATGTAAATTATGATTTTGATGATGTATCGACCGCACAGGTGAAATAATTAATTTTCTTCTAAAAAAAAAACAATTTATGGAATTTACCACTACATAACACATAGGAGAACTGCTGCCATGTGACGTCACAAAGCAAAACTTTTAAAAATTCATAACTTCATTATTTTTTGGTCGAAATTTTCTCCACACCTTCACTTCATATTTTTTTTTCTGCGTTTTTTAAAACAAATCAGACCAGGGGTGAACTTTCCCTTTAAATATAGTGCTTTCTCAATTCATGTATAATAAATTATGACATCATGCTTTGAAACCCTCAAAATATATATTAATAAAGAGATTGTTGTGTTTACGTTCCAGTTTTCGTTAGGTTATTAACTTCATAACTCTGATATCTCATATATCATTCTGCTGCCACTACGGCGACATCTTTTTCCATAAAATGCAAGGCCACAGTTAAAGTGAACTTGTTTTAAACGTCTTCAACGACCTCGTCTTCACCGCTTCACAAATAGTCTCTACCCGTCTCAAACCGGTCTGTTGGCAAGTGAGATGTTAATATCAGTTGATAATCTGAAAGAAATAAACAATGGGTGTAGCTCTTAAGCTATGATTTCGTAAGAAACCCGTTAGGTGATTTCTTACTTCGCAGAGACGTCTCCGCGACAGAATAAAAATTTCGTCTCCGCAACGGATAAATAGTATAGAGACGTCTCCTGAATTTTGAACGGATTTTTTTTTTTTTTCATAAATTGTCGCGGAGACGTCTCTAATACTTTATCCGTCGCTCGAAACGAAATTTTCTATTCTGTCGCGGAGACGTCTCCGCGAAGAGAGATATACCACCCTACCAAATAAACTACAAATTAGTTAGTATTTTGAAAGGAGATAGGCCAGTCATGCGTCAAAGGCCCTGTATACTATCTGACTATAGCATTGTTGAAAGTGTGTCGGGGGGGGGGTAAACAGGCTGGTAAAATCACAAGGTACACGGTCATTTTCGCGTTTTGTACACATTTTCTTTTTTACCCATCACCCCCCCCCCCCCTCCCCACCGCCCGTCTTCCGAAGCCCTCGTCAGTAATGGTTGAGTTATTTTGTATCATTTCCACAAACATTTTTATGAACAAATATAAATTAAATTGTATATCTAACAAAATCTTGGCATCGTTAAGATAAGATATAGATTAACTATTTCTGGTTCTCTATAATATGACAATTTCAAAACCGCATTCATAACAATTCTTACACAACAAAGATAAACGCGAAATGACTTCAACCTATATCAAACATCTAAATATGCGTGATGGAAAGAGAGTCTCCAACTTCAACTTGACACACCTGTGAATGCAATTCAATCCTCGTTTCTCAATGGTTATTTATTCTTACGGTCTCTCTGACACGCACAGTATTGGCTTTTATAACCCGGGATCTTGGACGTAAAATCAGTTAAGAAAATCATCTCATTAGACTTCAGTGGACTATCTAGAACCAAACAAGGGCAGTAATTATGATTGTGAATTTAGCTCATGACCTCATGGTGTTTTGAGACCTACAAAAAATTTGTCAGTACAGCTGATTGTCGACTTTGAAGACTCTCCGCAACATATAGCTAATTTATACACGTAGTTAACGGAACCGGGGCGCCTCATAATTCAACCAGCCACAGCAGCGGCCAATGAGCCCCATAGAGGTTACGGACAAGTACTTGAATGTTATTCGGTAAACTACTTACTCGGTCTATATATGTGGACTTATATATATATCCTCGGGATATTTCTGGACATTTGGTCGTGCATTTTCTCTTATATCATTTATGAGTTACGGAAAAGGCATCAAAACCTTCATGTCTCAGAATTTACTGAAATAAAAAGTCATATAAAAGTGCTTTCCAGCACACGCACCAATGAGGGATTTTCTTAGAATCATGAGAAGAGAATATTGTGAAACAGCAAGTTCGGAAGACCGGAAAATATGAGAACTAAAGTCTGAAGTACCAAAATGTTCAATATGTTGCTGAGAAAATGAGAGTCGGCATTTGCAGCTGATGGAAATCGGGAACGCATGCCAAAAATATTACCATAAAAGGACATGAAAGACGTATTCTCATCAATATGAAAAATTAGGTCGCTCAGCACCAAGCAAAATATTGCCGAGCAATATTCACGGAGAAATATGCTTGCGATTAGTTCCGGGATCCCCCGAATCGAAAATAGAGAGATACGGATAAATTATCATGGACTTGACACAAAAAGAATTAGGGTCAAGCTAACAGCAGACGACATAGACAGAGCCACCGTTACTGGTGCCTATCAGTTACATGAAGGCGATGTCCCTCCCTCAACCATTTCCGGGGTCACCATCGTCCTCCTCTTCGCCATCGTGTGCCGTCTCAGCGGCAATCAAACAACTAGTACGCGGCAGAGGTAGCCGCACCGAGCAACCACGCAACGAAGACGAGGAACAGGCAAACCTAGATAACAGGCCAATCTATTGTGGAAACTACACATTCGTACAGAAAGCGCGCAGAGGCATACTTCACAACCGACGAACTAGCCAAATCCGCGCAGCAATTCTGAATTTCAATGGAGACCTATACCACAGCGCCTACGCAAACTAATGATATCTCAAGACTGCTAGAAATCAAAAACTGCTATGCTGTATGGTCCGTGGATGGCTAGAATCTTCGCCGCCATCCCTCCACTTCTGGCAAGGCAACGAGAAATGTAATTCTCGTCCTTAGAAGCAGCAGAAAAACTGTTAAATGAACTCCTTTTTGTATGTGTTCCTTGTCTGGTCCACTATGTCTGTTTCACTACATATACGCATCTATTAATTGTTTTTTTCTTTTTAAACCTTTGTTTATAATATATTTAGGTAAGGGTTATTCAACCTCAAGGCACGTTGTCGGGATATGCCAAAAGTCGTTAAAAAAATCATAAGGGATCTACTATGTACACAGTGTAGAAAATGGATTCACATCTCATGTGCTTGAATAAAACCGAATCATTAATCAACGATCCCTCTGAACTGTTTATATCTGTTTGGATATCCCTCGCTGTGTATTATCACAGCTGCCTTCTTTATTCTCATAATTACAGTTAGTTATAAATATCCAACATCTTTAAAATTACAGACCAACTATCTAACAAAAATGAATTATACTAATGTCAATCGAAACTTCCAGTCATTCCCAATTAAGTGGAGGGAATAAAATTGTCAT
>CALNVZ010000674.1:8910912-8923828 GCA_940671915.1 Paracentrotus lividus | reverse complement strand
CAAATTTATCCAGAATTAACATCGAAATATGTCGCCATTTTGTCATCATTGGCGAACATGAACGTCCGATTCACTCAACTGCATCAACGTCTAACAATGACCTCAATAGTTCTATTGCCAGTATTAACAATGATGAAAGTATTCCAATTGAAGACCACGATTCCTCACGTACTAACTGCATGTTATGCAATTTGACGTGCGACGTCACGGAGCACATTTGCATGAGAGCAAATGCATCAATCAACGTATCGACCAACTGTCACTTGATATGAAACAGTCAAACACGCTATCGAGCTATACTCGACAATCCAGAATCGAAGGAAAGTTCATCGTCATCAACATTTCATCATCCATCTCATCATTCATCTCATCATCCGCCAAACAGTTTCTCGTCATCATCTCAACGACCTCCATCCTCAGACACTCGCCCAAACTCTCAACCGTCACCCCCAGGGGACATCCGGTCTACCAGTTCATCCTCAAGGCCACGTAAGGGACCATCACCATCTCAACCCCAGGGATACATCTCAATCTTCCTCCTCAGAACAGCCCCAGCTCCTGCATCCTCGCAATATGCCACCTCGGAGCTCTACCAGTACGCTTTCCCTCCGTTACGCCCATCGATTAACTCTACGAATCCTCCATATCCACCAAAACCTCATCCGTACGCCTACGCGCCATCGCATCTTATTCAACCACCGATTTTCCAGAACACCCAGCCACCCCGCCCTACATTTCAACCATCAATGTACAACTACACATCCAAGGCAACGATCGACTCATCCTGCGACGCGTTTCGGTCCCCATGGAAACAAGAGCCTAGCATCAGTAGTCCGCGACACGCCCACAGTGTACGGAAGATGTTGCGAATACTGCGGCGAAGCGAATCATAGGGCTCACACATGTCGACACGGAATCCAGCTCCAATGTCGCCGATGTAATCAGCTAGGACATAAAGAAAAGTATTGCACTTATTGAGAAAACCGGCCAAAGAGAGTGCCAATGATGGACACTCGCCTGTGCACCTCGATGAACCCATCTTTACACTGTACTCCACGTTTTGAACAAGATGATAATAACAATAAAAACAATATCAAATGTATATCGTTAAATGCAAGGAGTGTTTCAAAACAAAATCGACGAAATAAGAACAATTATGAACATGATAAACCTAATGTTTTTTGTATTACTGAAACTCATTTATGTCCGGAAATTATATTCCTCTGAGATATTCCTCATAATTTTAACGTGATACGAAAAGATTGAAATAGACATGGGTGGAGGAATTCTCATCGCTTACCAAGATAGTTGTCAGATAATCCATAGAGAAGACCTCGGACTAACTGTGAAATTATTTGGTGCGAAGTATTATTTAAAATACGAAATCTATTCTTCTTGGAGTTTATTATAGACCCCCGAGCAGTAAAATAGAATTGTATATGTATTGTATATGGATTGCACCTGTTCTCTGCAAGCTCTTTAACATGTCTTTGTCATCAGGTGTATTGCCAGATGATTGCAAAGAGCTAATGTTTGCCCACTGTATAAAAGGGTAACAAACAGGACACCCAGTAATTATCGTCCGATATCCCTTACGTCCGTTACATGTAAAGTCTAGAACGTATGTGTGTAAACATCTTATTGAACACTTTAACGAAAATAACATATTAGATTGATAATCAACATGTTTCCGTGAAAAAAGAGTTGTGAAACACAACTTATAGAAGCAATTAATGATTGGAGTTATAATATGGAGTCCGGTTCAAGCGTCCATATTGCTTTTCTTGATTTGCAAAGCGTTTGACAGTGTGCCTCACGATCTTTTAAGAACAAAACTTGAAATGTACGGTGTTACTTCTAATAATTTAGAATGGATTATGAATTTTTACAGAATCGATATCAAAGAGTTAGTTATAAATGGCGAATGTTCTTCATGGTCCAAAGTTTAAATCAGGTGTTCCTCAAGGGACAATTTTAAGTCCGGTATTGTTTTATGCTTTGTAAATGATGATGCCTAATAATATTTCATCAACTATTCGATTATATGCGGATGATTGTATATTATACCGTCCAATATTTAACATAAATGATTGCAAGATGTTACAACACGATTTAGAAGTTTTAAGCAAATGGTCCGAAGTGTGGATGCTCGATTTTAATGTATCTAAGTGTAAAAATTATGAAAATGTCACGAAAAAAGCACGATATAACATATATGTATTCTATTAATGGACAGGAATTATCAAATGTAAAGTCTGAAAAAATATTTAGGCTCTTACAATAAACGCTTCTTTAAACTGGAACGACCACTGCATGGTTATATACAAAATGTAACAGGATTATGGAATTATTAGAAGGAATTTTGTTAATTGCCCAAAATCTATTTTAAAAAGTCTTTTTGAAACACTAATTCGTTCACGTTTAGAGTATTGTTGTACGGCAGGGATCCTTATCGAAACACACATAAAGACATGATTGAACGCATTCAAAAACGTTACGTAAGGATGATTTGTAAAGATTGGACTACGAGCTATAACGTATTATTAAAAAAGGTTAACTGAATTCATTAGAAAAAAACGTAAATACCACAGAATTGTTTTTTACTATAAGATTGTAAACAAGATGATTAATGTAGGAGAAATAAACAGGTGCACACAAGCGAATAGAATAGGAAGAAATGATAACACTTTTAAGATGAATGTTCCATTTGCCAAAACAGATTACTATATGAATCCTTCTATCCTCAAACAATCAATGACTGGAACAACTCCCTCAAACAGTAGTTAATAGACCGACGCTCAATACCTTTAAATCATCACTGTTAAAACATCTCCAACTAGACAATTGAGTTATTATTTCAAGAATCTTAGTATTTGAAGGATTATTTTCTGTCTCCCCTATGTTGTTCTGCCATGATATTTTACCTATTTGTATCTTGTTTAATGTCATCGATATACTTTGTACTGTGTTATATATCTGGGATGCCAACTTGTATGGGTTTTCCTAACCTTGTTTAGCAATCCCAAGACATGTAAATATTTTATTTTTCTGTCTGAATAAATTCAAATCAAATAATTAGTTGATCTACGAAATGGGAATTTAAAAAAGAAGCTCATATCCACAATTTACAAATAAAAAAGTGAACATGCTTGATTTCATTACAACGAAAAAAACACAAGCAAATACAAGAACACAAACAAAATAAGCAAATTAATAAAAAACGATCACAAGAATAACTTACTACTGTCCTGCTTCAGCAGCAAAGTGTCCATTAAGACTGTGTAGGTTATAATGGATTCCTAGGTGTTGCTCCCAGTCCATGCATATCGTCTTATAATACAACATGCGGCTGTAAAGATCTGGAAACGAAAAAAGGAGTATGGTAAAACATTTTCATTGAAGATTGAAACAAAACAATTTAGAAAGACTTGGGCCCATATTCATAAAGCCTTACTAAACATGCTAAAGTAGGTGTCAATTAATACAAAGGGAATAGTACACAGTTAGGTGATAACTAGGAATAGGAGGTTATATGAATATGGGCCCTAGCGGTGTTTCAATAGACTAAAGTAGACTAAGTTGCATTTAACTTATATGCGCATCCTGTATATATAACTGCACCAATCTAATTTGTAAACTTTTCTCAAAGCGCGCACCCCTGGACATTATCTGACCAATTAGGTGATGCGTAATTATACCGCACGCAACTAGGATTAAAGTACGATTTTAAAGTCTACTTTCGCCTATAAAGTATTTCATGCTACATCGTAATAATAATCAATATATCAAAACAAGGCATTAGCTCTATATACTATTAACGTCACATTTCATTTTTCATCACCATTGCCGCTGCAATCACCGATTCGTGTTTAGAATACCTTTACTTATATTACGGTACAAATATTAAGTGCAAAATATACGATTCTTTTTGACATTAACTACAAATTACATATATATATTTATTGCACTTACTCGGAAACCCAAGGGGAAATTATATTCTTATTTCCAATCCTATCTTAGATCCGTTCACCATATTGCCTGGTTCGTCTCCATCTGGAAAAAAAAAAAAAAAAAAAAATAGAAGACGGAGATGATAGATACACACAATAGCATACATTAGTAATATATTATTCATTCAAATAACATGATAAAAACATATAAATAAATTTATATGTGTCATTAATGCTCAGTATTGAAAAAAAGACTTGACCGTCCTCGAAGTATATTATATAAAAGTATAGTGAAAACAACGTGTAACTAAAGATGAATAAAAGTTAAGAAGAGCGACGAAAGAAGAAACAACAACAACAACAAAAACGATTTAGTGATAGAACAATATTACTTAATGCTAAAATGCTGAATTGGATATCCAAGGATTGAACGAAAATATACCAAGAATGAAAACCCATAAATACGTGCAAATGTTAAAGCATTAACCGGTATAGAAGATGCTTAAGTTGTTGCTCGATGGTTATTAAGTTTCAATATACATTTTGTTTTTTTTTTGTTTTTTTTTTTACATCGTACAGCTATCTGCAACACGGGTATCATAGTGGCCAGCTCCAGACTATTAAGTAAGGAAATAGCATACTCGTCTTTTTAAGTGGAGTTTCGAATGGTGTCCTCGTTCTAATCTCTCTCTCCCCCAGGCGGCACGTCGACGCAATTCGAAAACTCCCTTTTGTAATAGCTTATACCTTACCATGTCAACACCATCAAATCCGAGTGTTTCTGAGAACTGAACAGCAAATTGAGCCCACCAATTCTTAGCATCGGGGTTGGAGAAGTCGGTGAATGCAACTTCACCTGGCCATTGCTAAGAATAACAAGAGTGAGAGTCGAAATATCGTCTTCGGTTAAGTATCATCATAACATGTGTGAACATATTATATTATACTCATTTTGACAAGATTTCAATCTTATGGAACAACTATAGATAATGCAAACTCATAATATATACTAATGATTTGATAAGGTCAACACCAGCCCAAAGGAATCCCTCCCCCTGGGTCCGCGGAACCTGGACCTTCTGGTTTTGTCATACTAAATCGAATTGCGGGCTGAACAATGAATTAATAATAAGAGTTGCCGGAGGGAAAAATTTCACCTAACAGTTCAACATTTAGTTATTCCAGTTTTTCTTTCTCAAATTTTATTATTGCCACTTAGGGATAGTTCCTTTGATCATAGCGTCATTTACATAAGTGAACTTGTTGATCAGTTTGGTCAAAGAATGATGTATTCAAGTCAACATCAACCAAAGTGAGTGCCATAATCAAGGGAGGCAGAATGAAACAGAGGCGACCGGGTCACGTGACCGCTCTTCGAAGGAGATATCTAACCGGGATATCGGGATCAGGTGTTTCCTGGGGGGGGGGGAGAATTCCCTTATATAAATATCATTTAATCAAGTTCATTCTAATCTTCCATCCGTAACATTGTATATTATCATCTTTTCGCTAAGCCTTGGGGATATAGGACATTTCCTTGGTGGGGCTGTTTATCATTTATCAACCTTCCCCAACTTAGGCAATCTGCCCCCTCGAATTCTAACCATCGAGTAGGCTATAGATTTTTGCATCCCTCCTAATAATTGATGGGGCACATGCTACGACGCCAGCTGATAACTACAAATTTCGATTCGGAGCCTGAATACTGCAGGCATTTTTCTCAACAAACTCCTCAAATTATTCCCCATTGGCGAGTAGTCGATAATTACAAACTATTACTAGTATATTTTGTTGTTTCATTTTTTTGTTGGCCTACTTTTGTATATGTTTTATTTTTACTACATTGTTGCAAAAAAAAAATCAAACTCTGAATTTAAATGTATCAGCCGACTTACAAAGCCCTTGGCCTGTGTCTTCTTATCTGTTTCGTTGATGTAGTATCCCCATTTATCACCGTAGTAGTAGAAGTGATAGTAGTTCTTCGGTTCGGGAACCTGACTCGAAACACCAGGATTCTGCAAAGGGAGAGATATGTTTCTTTAACCCTCTTCGTGCTTTGTAGCCACATGGCTACATAATTTTCACTCACCTTTTCTAAGAACAGCACAAAGAGGGTTAAATGGTTTTTATCTACGCATGATCTATTATTTCATTTAAATTTCAGAAACACCTGTGAACAAAACGAAGATAGTAAACAACATTACAAAAATGATTTTTCATAGTTGACAATGACAAAGAGAGGTTCAATAACAAATAGACAACTCTGTTTCTTGAGCAGTGGTACTGATGGTCATCCTAATCAGACAACAATAATCAAGACCACGTTTTATTCAAACCAATCAATAATTCAAGCATTCACAATGATTCGAAAACAAATCGATATAAATAATCAGTAACGATTTCGTTTTATTATCGAGTTCGAACTGTGATTCAATACAAGTCAGAAAAAAGAAAAAAAATTTACAGATCGTTTTAATAAGCATGATAAGGAGTATGAAATTTTATTAAATGGTCTATACTAAATTGTATTATACCCTCGCCAATGTCACGAATTGCCTGCAAGTAACGTCTCTGCTTAATCAGAAAGTGGTATTTCACGTTCCAAAGTCCCTTAAAGATTTCCCCCTCTAAGTTTTGGTGTCATTTTATATATAGATTTTTTTTTAGCAGAAGTAGAGTCCATACATAAAAAAGAGGCAAAATTATTATACCGTAAATAACTTTGCAAAGAGAGTAATATTATTCATGTTGTGCGCAATATTATAAATGTAAAGGGCTATTCGACGCTGTACGGGACACATGAATAACAAAGAATAAAACAAAGAAACAATACCAACAAAAGCACGGAATTGTACTTAAGTATTATAATAAATGTATTGCATGTATATCAGAACAGTGCGCTTTAAATTTACATATTATTATTATCATTATCTCAAAGTTCATTAATTCGTATTCTTACCAACGTGATGATGTATTTCATTCCACCAGCTTGGAGATTATTCACGAAGTTTGGTAGCCCAGCAAAGGTAACGTCATCGTATGTAAATGTCATAAAATCCTTCATGTACGACACATCGCTGTAGATAACATCCTGAAACATTTTTTACAATTAATATAGGTTTTCTCGGTCAATTTCATTGTTTTATCAATCAATTGCATAATAGAGGCATTCATTTTCGGAAAAAACGCTGATGCGTCGAAATGTTTCCAGTCAAAATCGTATTCAATCATATCAATTCTAGTTGTAAACTTAAGAGATAGAGGGCGCTACCATTCTACTCAAAGCGAACGCTCCCATTGACTTTTTTTTTTTGTTGTTGACAGTTTTTCACTTTATTATCTTTATTGTGGCGAGCAACTACCTTTTCAAAGAAATGTTCACTTTGAATAAGTACGCTAAGGGTATGAATTTTTCAAAAATAGGAATAACTTATTGCAAAGGAAAAAACAAGTCCTGTCACTTTTGTCAATTCGAAAGCCAAGTCAGATCAAATTCCTGTACAATATGGTATATTTTAGTCTCAAAATAGCTCATGCGCTGCATAGTTTTGATCCTCGATGCCGCATTATACTATTATAGCTTATTGTTCCCAGGGCAATTAAAAGCTTGAATTCTCAGCTTTCTGGAGATAGTACATTCATTTTAATTGATTAAAAGTCCTGTCACTTTGAACATAATCATAAGAGGTTCTTACCTCGACTAGTCAATATTTACGCTTATCACATGCATATCGCATAGAAACATGTGAACGGCGTCTTTGCAAGACTTGTGACAAGTTCACAATCTATGTCATTGTTTTGAGCATCAATTTATATGAATTGCATATTCTGATTACAACTTCAGCACAATAATGTTATAAGCTTGCCCAAATGTGTATTTCCTCCATCTGGTCTGGAGAATCTATTAACTAACAACATGATAAAAGTTCATCAATTTCTTTCATCTCCACGAGTAGATTGCTCAACCGAACGGACAATACCATTCCACTGCAGGGAAGTCTTCTTACGCAAGTTTTTTGTGCGCTAATTTATTATTGCAGCCAGCTGTATAGATTTCTGAGCTTCTCAGCCGTATTTCCAACGTCATTTTGTTGTGTCTCCCCTTTTAGATAATGGACTCGCCTTGTTTAATTACGATTTAATGCCGCACATTGGTATACGTTAACTTTACATTTTACATAGAGTAGAATTGATATGCATCAAAATTAACGATTGTTGTGATTGATTTCGTATTTGCGCATTCTACTTCACATAATAAGCATATACATTCGGCAATAAATATTCAATTTCGTCCTCATCCCGTCGACATTTCATTCCGTATACTCGAATTCGCACTAATTTGAATGCACAAAGAATGAAATTAAATGACTATATCCGAATCTGAACATTGCAACCATTACTTTGTGTGCCTAAAAGTGAATCTGAGAGCATGAACAAGACATTGTTTGACTGAAGTCAGTCTGTCGCACCAAACAAACGAATTTGAATACATATTAAATAAAAACGGATGAAAAATGTATGAAATTGGCCGGGAAAACCTGTATTAATCTTTAATGAAAATATGACTGGATGGCCCGTACTCTGGACCTGAGCATGAGTCGCAATTTCGTGCAATGCTATTGTGCGATCCTTTTGTCTGATGTTGATTGATACATGAGAAAAAAAGAATCGCATAGGTTTGCACGAACTCTGACGCATACAAACACAGTTTAGAATATGGGCCTTTGAACTCCATTCATTAGTTTGCCTGGATGTTTTACAGCTTTTATATGGTATTTTTGATGATATTATTCTTTCATTTCATTTTAAATAAATCAAATATGAATCGCAAACTTATATATCCATGATCATTATCATTATCATAATGTCACACTGATTTGAAGAAAAGAAAAAGAAATAAAGAAATAATAAACAACAGGGAATAAGAGTAATCAATGTTAAGTAAATATTTCTTTAAAAAAATCTGTGATAATGTTTAAATTTTTTCCTAATTTTGTTTAACAGAGTATAATTCATACAAGCAAATGAGCATACACATGTTGACTGAATTGGTATACCCTTTTTTCAAACCTTTGTGCTACTGGTGTCTCTATAAGCGATAATTATTCACTCTTGCTAAATTAAACTTTTGAAGTGGCTGGGATTCGAATCGCGTACCTTGTGGTCTACAGTCCACGACTGTATCCCCGAGACCACAAACACATCTACAAGTTACATGTTGGTGATAATTATGTTGAAGTGACTTACAAATGGTATGCCTAGAGCGACGTTGCTATCGACGACCTGTTGAATTTGTTCCACACTGGTCCAGTCGGCTCGGCCGATCTGGTAGCCCAAAGCCCAGAATGGTGGCATGTGAGGCCTACCTACAATCTGTCATTAAAAAATCAAAATGTGAAATAGTTATAATAATCCTGAGATCTACCGATACTTGTGTAAAGGAAAAATAGTAAACTATCAAAATAACGTGAAATAAAACAGTAACACGATTGCATAAAGTTATTTAAATATCAACTATGCCCAACTTGTACCATTTATGGGGACAGGCACGCCTATAACCTGTCCCTTAAAAATTGTAAGTTTTAAGGCCTGTATTGGTATGCCTAAGTGGATCCAAAGTCAGGTATAGGAAAATGGACGATAATATTTTTTATTCCTTTATGTATTAAAGTAATTATGATTCTCTAAATTTTTAATAAGATGAAATTTCCTTCGAGATAGAATGATAACATAATAATTACAGTCATCATAAAAGTTATTAATTTGCCCGTATTCACAAAAGTGTTATAAGTTAATTGGTTTCTTTTTATCGACATTTTTCTAGGTGTCTAGTTATTTCTGACTCACTCGGTATAAATATTATGACTTACCTCTGTATACTGGGCGATAACCATCTCCGGTGTGGGACCTGTAAACACCCAGAAATCCAGTACACCTCCAATTGCACGCCAAGTAACGGCAGAAGCAGGAGTCAGCATAATATCTGCCATTTAAGAAGAGAAAAGAACGTTAACAGGCGTGTATCTTGGGGGCTTGTCCATGTTCCCGAGTCCCAGAAGGGGCGACTAAAATTGAGGTTTCTTTTAAGCGGTGGTCGCACCATGTCGTAAGTGCGTTGTGCTAATCCCGACGAAAAATTCGTCTTCGCAAGAACTTTTTTTTTGCAACAAAGAATGAAAATGACCAATAATGCATAATTTGAAAAATGAGCAAAGAAATGGGGTTCCATCAAGAATCGAACCCGAAACTTCATGATTGCTAGAAAGGTGCTCTACCGACTGAGCTATGACAAAAATGTCGCTATCTGTCCCAAAGAACCCCTTAGGTTTCAATGCTCGAGTAATCTTTTTTTTTTGTCAGACATGCATCATTTATTGAACCTTTCCTAAACAAATAAAGGAATCATAGAAATCGACCCAAAAGGCCTTAGAAATAAATAAAGACCAAATAGAAAAAATGAAATACAAAAATATTTACCATTTGTGTTTGTAAGTTTGTCTATAAATTTCTACTTGATAACACGGGCCCGTCCTTATTTGGGAAAATTCGTGTTATTTTACATTTAGTAATGGCTCAGTCACATGTCCTCTACGGTATCCACACGGCAAGTCGAAAACAGCCATTTTAACGTATTTTTGTACCAACCGCCCCGTACAAAAAAAAATGAAAAAAATAAATAAATAGTTGAAACGGCTTTCTTTTACTCGACGTACGGCAACGGACGGGGAATGTGATACGGTTCAGTGGCGGATCCAGGCGGGGGCGCAGGGGACGCGCGCCCCCTCTATAATTTGAAACCCACTCATAGACTGTACACGTTAAAATCGGAAATTTTCCAGCTGCTCCCCCTATTTTTTCAAATTTTCGGGATGCGCCTATTTCAAAATCCTGGATCCGCCACTGCGGTTTTTAAATCATTACTGTCTTCAACAACGTAAAAGTTGTAACGATATTTAATTGCGTTGTATACACTAACCTTGTGCATTGCTATTAGCGAACAGTACACCGAAAGCGTCTCCTGCATCATCGATGGCCATGAAGAAAGGATGATGTCCGTTCAAATTCTTGTATGGATCATCCTGAGGAAACGGAATAGTATTTCGTTCATTCATTTTAATAATAATAATAATAATAATAATAGTCACATTTATATAGCGCTTAATACATCCACCTTGGTGTTTCCAAGCGCTTATAGTGTAACTAATAATTACCCGGCTTAGCTAGGCTACCCCGAAAGGTGTCACATTCAAGGAATTGCTTGCTCACCCGGTACCCATTCACCTCACTTGGGTCAAGTACGGCACAAAAAATTTGCACGGTTGACACCTTGCCGGTAGGATGCTAGTGGTATGGACGGGGGATCCAAACCGCTACCCTTGTGATACTGTAGTCCGCTGACTTATCCACTCGACACACCACTTCAATGAAATATTCATTGAAAAGTACCACATCATGGTTTAACGCATTCAGCGAGTTCATGCGCGCTAACATAAAGGAAAGAGTGAAATATAACGGTTTTCGTTTTTCGAGTGCCCAAATCAAAAATAATCTTATTAACCCTCCACATAAAAACAGAACAAAAAACGCATGAAATTTTTATATAGAGGAAAACCATCTTACACGAATCAAGTTCAGCAGGCGTACGCCAGGGATCCGTTCTTGGTCCTATCCTTTGCCTCTTCGACTTACCCCAATACACGACTGATTATTCGTATGCTAATGCACCTAATACACATGGCAAAATCTTGCCAAGATCCAGAATCAATGTTACTCTGCTCCGAAGATGCAGAATCATAGCTGTTACCATATGCAGTTCGAGTGAATATTCTGTATTAAATAAATGTCTGCCCTGTAAAATGTATGAAGCAATATATTTTCTATTGAAATTAATATCAATATACGCCTATACATATATTATAGTAATGTCTTGATTAGGATTTAATGAATACTTACATCCGGCGCGCATTATCGGCGGATAAGATACCATATGTATGCGCAGTTAACTCGTGTCTGAATCTAGTTTGTTGTATGCTCGCCCAGACCGCACATCAATACTGTTTGAATCCTAGCTGACAACTGAAGGAACTGATCCTCGAACACCATAGCCTCCATACTTGTATCCAGCCTGAAAAGAGCAAGGAAGTCTATAAGGCAAAAAGAAGTTGGAAACGAAGCGTGAAAGGTGGGGCGGGTATGGCGGCGGAGAAGGGGGTAAACAAAATTGATAAAATACAATACCATTTAGGCTATGATTATAATTATTAATAACCTGATTTCAAATTAACCAAATAAGTACCTAAAAACCATACGTCGTGGTATTATGAACGGTAACACCCCCCCCCAAAAAAAAAAAAAAAAAAAAAAAACGTTTGTATAATTGATATACGGTACATGCAGGTAATATGGGCCAGCAGGTAATATGGGCCACCTGAAGCAAATCATGTCGTGACCGTCGACTAGTGACCGGTGACCGGTGTGAGCACCAACGGTGTCGATTTGTTTTGGCGATTGGGGGGAGGGGGGTATGATCGTCGATATTTCGTCTTATCCTCAATGTGACACCTACGATGGTATATGATCACAGTGTCCATTGTTGGGGGTGGGGTAATGCTTGTATACACACATGCATATAAATATGGAAAAATTGTATAATGCGAGCGCGAAGCGCGAGCCGAAAATTTTCCCAATAATAGTGACATAAAAAGGCATTTGTAGCATAATGCGAGCGCGAAATGAGGAAAGGGCTCTAACTGGTTTGTTCAAGGGGGCCCATGATGATGTATGGCTACAGATAATATGCATGCATGTCAGTATCTAATAGTACATATTTTCAAATCAATTATGCGAGCGCGAAGCGCGGGCTGAAAATTTTCTCAATAATAGTGACATGAAATGGGAGATATATTATAGAATAATGCCAATTCGAAACGGGGAAGGGACTTTATCTGGTTTATTAAGGGGGGGGG
>CALNVZ010000674.1:8792486-8888724 GCA_940671915.1 Paracentrotus lividus | reverse complement strand
CAAATTTTCCTCAACCTCGCATGAAGAGGTCACAAGCATCATGGTTGAATTAAACAAACTTCCGCTCGTTGCTATGCAAGAGACAAATATGTTTCAAGTGTGTTGTCGACAATTGAAATCAACAGTGTCGTCCTGAGAGGGCTCGGATAGGAGGGTATGCTGGCGCGGATCCAGGGGGAACCCAGCGGGCCCGCCCCCCTAGCAAATAAATGGGGAAAAAAGAAAAATGGACAAGCGGGCCGATTGAGCCCCTAACCTTACCCCTATGGCTGATTCGAGATGACCTCTTTGATGACCAAAGGCCAAAAAAGGGCCCAAGCCTGTTAATAGAAATCCGGATGCGCGCGCGCACTGTCAAAGGACTGAAAGCTTATAAGAAAAATTCTTGACGTAATTTCTGGTTTCGGTTCAGCAGTGCTATTCAATATTATGATACGCCATGCTCTTTACGGGCCAGGCTTTGGCTGAAAAGTACCCTAGCCATGGTGTCAGAAAGGGGAGGGGGTGGGCCCGCCCACTTTCCCTGGCCGCCCCTCTCCTACTTCAAGTTGGATCCACAATATTGTCCGGATTGCTATATTGCATTCGTAGGCTTGACTCATAATTGCAGTAAAGCAGTTAGATATAATGGCGAAGCCTGTCAATAAAAATATGATAAACAGTTCTCCTAAGTCTATGTCCTAATGGCCTTCTTCTTTCCTCTCCTTCAATGTGGCTAGTATTAACCAACCAAAAGGAGTCATTTGTCAGTCAATAAATTCATATTGCCCATACTCGTAGAATCATGCCTAACCCAAATTTGTATTGATAATGTAATTATATTTAAAGAGAAGATCAACAATATAATAAATAATAATAATAATAATTATTATTATTATTATTATTATAATAATAGTGGCATAATAATAATATTGGCTACTTCTATAGTGCACATGTCCGCCTTTCGGCGCTCATGGTGCTTAAAAACCCTAAATTAGACAATATTCTCTTGTTTCCTCAGACTGTTAAGTATATAGTGCTCATAAGTGTTTGTCTGAAGTAAGCCTACATCTACATAGGATAAGTAGGCCCTAAAGCAAATCATACAACAGGTCTGAAGTATAAATGTGAAAAAAGCTCATCCATATGTTCGTTGTATTTAAAAGAAAAAAAATCACGGTACTTTTTATACCCATGTCGAGGCTTTGACTTGTTGTTTCTATGTTCAGAAAAAAGTATCAAAATAAAAAATAAAAACAAATAAATTTCAAAGTAAATTTCCATTATTTTATACTGAAAAAGACACGATGTAAAAGTACAGTATATTAGAATGTCTAACTGCCGCCCCAAAGTGGGCCCTGTTTGTAGATCACCCCAACATGTTGACGGATAATCATAATCATAATCATGATTATAATCATCATAATAATATTAGGTTGTTAAATTTATGGCCGTTTTTGCGTTTTTGTACACGTTTACTGACGAAAGTGGGGGCTGCAGCCCCCAGCCCCATCCCCGGCTCCGCGGCCTCTGGGGGCATGTTGTTTTCTGTATAAATAGGCCTTTATGTATATTATCAGTGCACTGTCTACTCACTGGAAAGACAACCTTTAGCAAAATAAAACCCAACACACGTATCTGTGACTGCAATCATCGTAGAAGCTCTTTCTCCATGCGCCGAATAACAACCGATATATTGCACAAGCACAATTTCATTAATTTGATTAAAAACAAGTTTATAATATTAACATCTGCCTCCCCAAAAATTGGTCTTGTGTTCATTACCCCTCCCCATCCCCTCCCCCTTCACAACAGATTGGTCGAGAAGTCCATTTTTTAAAACCTTTACGGAAACTTGCATATTCATGTAATAATTTTAGATCACGCCGCTGCAATACACATGCGCGCAATGTAATAGGGTATTACACGTGTATGTATGGGTTTTCCACATAAATGGGGCAAAAAACGTCGTTTTCCGTATATTGCAGTCGTAACTTTATAGCGTTATATCGTTTTTATTGGAAAAATGTATTGCTTTTTCTTTTTCACATACTCTTGTCTATACATTGGGGGCACATTTCTGAAAAGTTTCGCGCTTCAGGTCTTGACATGATTATTACACGAGGTAAAACAATAAATAGATAAAAATTAATTTTTTGAAAAAAATGAGAAAAATCAAGTTTAACGCTTAAAATCTTACCTTTTCTAAATATGATTATTATCAAAAATAGTACAAAATTGTAGGAAATTTTATTATCTTTAATTTGATACCAAACTCAATGTATTGAAACTTGCTTCAACCATTTTGTTCAGAATACTATTTTTTGTTAAAAGGGGCGGTTATTTTGGACGCCCCCACCTGTAGGGACCCTCCTGCAGCTGATCTGAAGAGTAGTCCGCCCTAGCGATGTTGGTTAAGGTCATACAACCATCCTAGATAGGACTACTTTTTATTATCTCGACATGTCAGCTCCTTCAAAAAATATGGGGATTTGCGCCGCTGGTAAGAAATATATCAAAACGAAACAATCGTTGACTCAACGTTCTCCTTACGTATAAACTCTATGATCGTATACTGGTTTTAAAGAATTATAACTCTCTCCATCTCTCACTCTAATCATAATATTTTATATAGCTAACATGATATTCTTTCATGTGTGTGTTCCTTGTCTAGGGTGAAATGTGCCATACAAGTGAAAGACAGGCACTCTACTGCCTCTGCCCCCACTTGAGAAAATTGTCTTGAGACACGTGGGGGTAGTATCATTCCATGCAGATAAACGAAGCGAGAGTGGTTCGCAACTCTTTACCAATTCAGGTAAACGAAGAGTAGACCTATAAGAGGACTATTGCATCCAATTGAGGCACCTACGCACCCTTGTTCATTAAACCACGTGACACTGAATATTAATACAAACAAAGTTAAATACATTGACTTCTGAAAGACACTTGCCTAAACGTCACATTGTTAGAGAAATTGCAGTTTCCATGTTGTACTGAGAAACCGCCCCCCCCACAAAAAGAACTAGATAAATAAATAAATAGATATCAAAATAAACAGAAGAAGAGGGAAATGAAATGATGGATGAATGAATGACCGATTGGAGCGAATTACGCTTATCCCCATGTATGTTCCTTGAAAAAATAAGTGTCTCTCATAATAGGAATCGAAACACGATGATGAACAATTAAAGTCCTTTTCTGTTCTTTGAATTGTATTTGATTGAATTGAATTTGTTAGAGCTTTACCATAAAGATGTACATGGTATTTTGTCAACATTTTGAACATAATCAGAGTGAAAAAAAAAATATTATAATTATAATAATTCATGGGTGTAGTATATATACAAATATAGTTTTAACATAATCATCATAATCATATTGACATAATTAATTTACAATAATTCATGAATATTCTTTGTTGCAGTCGTCTTGATCCTATAACATTGGTGATAGCAATCCCTGAAGAACTCAGTTTGCAGGCATATGGTGATCTTTTCTGGGACGATGGAGAAACATGGAGTAAGTTCAATAAATGTTTCTTTTTAAATAATTCTCATACAATCTTATTTCAAAACATTACTTAAGTGTGACTTAAGTTTTCGAAATTGATGGGGAATTTAAGAACTATGATGGGAAGAATTGAAGCAGAGCGTTTGATTGTATGATTATTGCAAATTGGAATGATTACAGAAGCTCTAGATACCACAATACTTCAGCGTGCTTCCATTGATTGAATTTCTCTGACTGCATCGTCGAAGTCGAGAGTTTAAACCATATTTTAGTCTTACATAATAAAAAAAACAAGTTTGACGGCAATAGCAATAATAATATTATATTAATAACAATAATAATAATAATTATTATAATAATAATAATAAAGTAATAACAGATTGAGCACAAAACTTAATTCCACATCTTTATGCAAATGTAATCTGTTTTCTGTTTTCCACACTCAGATTCGTATGAAAGAGACCTTGATTTGTACTTGGAATTCTTTGCTAATCAGGTAAACAAATTAATAAATAAATGCTGGTTTTTCATTATTAAATATTAAACCAGAAAGCATAGCTCCCCCTTTTTCTTTTTTTTTTAAATACATTTCACTGTAGAATCTGACTATTCATGATGTTAAGCTTTAATACCAGAAACGTATCACAGATATTAACAGTTTGAAAGATCAATTAACTTAAAATAATGTATCAAAGAAGAAACAAAAGTGATAAAGTTATATTCTGTTGTTGAAAACTGGCGATATTCACTCAATATTTTTGTTTACTTATACTCTTTACTGTAACTCGTTTCTTTAACAATAAAACATAAAAATTCTTTTGATAGCATTAAATTGTACCGTTTTTAATACTTTTACATTTATATAATCCATGATACAATCTCAACGGAGATGTAATTAAAAAAGTTTAAGTTTTAAATTATTCTTAGTTTCGAGGGTAAAATCAATTTATAAACCCATCAACGATCATAATTTGACTTCACCGCTTACTGTGCGTATTCATTTTCACAAATAATGATCAGTAATGTCAAATACGTTAGGGATTTCATGTTCAACGGTAGCATTTTATAGGTTCGTATCAATATGCCATCATATTATGGAGACGGGCGGAAAAATAATTAATGTTTTCATTTAATACAGATATGTTAATTATACCATGTTATACCGTATTCTGTACAGTTATAAAGTAAAATGATGTACACGATTTCGATTTTTGTAATGATACAATATAAAACAGATTTTTATGTATAATTTGATGTTTCAATAGATGAAAAGACATTATCAGGATACTGAAGAACATAATAAAACAACAGCAACGGACTATTACAATAAAATCGAATAGATCAGTTTACTAACATATTCAAATTTTATGCATACTTTTTTCCTGCCGACATAGAATTTCAATCAACCTGGAATAAAAGAATGAACTACAATACATGGAATCCACTTTGCATACATTAGTTGTTGCTATGTAAGGCAAGCCTCTGGCAAGCTTTCAGATTGTCAAGAACAACCTTTGTTAAAAAAGTAATGCTTAAAATTTGAATATTTTAGTAAAATGGTCTATTGCAAACCTATCGACGATCATAACTCATAGTATAAAATACATATGTGATATCATGTTCAACTATTGCTTTTTACAGGACCGTATCGATATTCTATCGCAACGGACGGGAATGGTTGAAGCTTATCCGAAACTGATCGACGATCTACCGGTTATCGAAGCCATAACGATGTACGGGGTAACAAACGATCCAGGATCCCAAGTATCGGTCGATAATGATCCGATAGACAATTCACAGTTTACGTACGACGCGAATACTTTGGTAAGTTCAATGTTGCTGATTTTAGTTGATGTTGTTGTTATTGGTCAGCGCGGATACAGGGGGGGCCCGACGGGCCCGGCCCCCCCCCCCTAGCAAAAAAAAAAAAAAAACAAAAGGAAGAAAAAAAAAAGAGAAGGAAAAAAAAAAAGAGAAGGAAAAAAAAAAAAATCGAAGTAAAAATCGATGAGCGGACCGATTGACCCCAACCCCTACCCATATAGCTGATAACAGATGACCTCTTTGTGACGAAGGCAAAAAAATTAATACCTACCCCCCCCCCCCCGCCGCTTAACGCCTCGCCAGCGTGACATGAAAAAATTAAGTGTACCTTTTTGTTCGGAGTGCCGGTGTAAGGGAAAAAAATTTGGGGTGTCGCCAAAATCTGAAATTCCGATTGTGGGCCCCCCCTGTTATGAAATCCTGGATCCGCCACTGTTGGTGCTGTTGTTGTTGTCGTGGTGGTGGTGATTTTGATGGTTTTTGTTGTTGTTTCGTTTCTCTCTCTGTCTCTCTCTCTCTCTCTTTCTTATTGATTTCCATGTTCTTAATATCTCTCATTTTCGTCATGTTCGTTATCCTTCTCATTACATTAGGGTTGGGCAAATAATGACTTTTTTCTGAAAAATTATTTCAAACAAGTTACTTCAATAGTCAAATTAGATGTAGAATCCAAAAATGACAATGATTTTTGTGTACGATGATGTCTGACGTCGCTAAAGTGCAAAAAAACAAAATAGTGTATTTTGCCCATTCATCACACACTTTATAGGTATAAACCGGTTTTACTTTGTTTCTTTATGGATTTTGATGGTTTAAAAGCTTAAATCTGACAATTTTATCATGACCAAATGTACCTAGTATGGTTATAGGTGTTAATTAGTGATTTTGATATGAGGTGATTTTTTGCTAGATATTGACTGAAACTAACTATCAAACTACACTAACAGTCAACTTAGGTAGGATTAATCATGTTGGATTAATCATGTTGGGTTCCCAGACACCCAAAAGCCATATAAAAACGCGATAAAAGTGGTTTCTACGTATAAAAAGTGTGATAATTGGGCATAATACGCTATTTTGGCGGCCATTTTGGTTTTTTGCACTTTAGCGACGTAAGACGCCATTGTATGCAAAAATAATTGTCATTTTCAGTTTCTACGTCGAATTTTACTATAGAAACAGCTTGTTTGAAAAAAAAAGTTGAGATTCGCCCAACCCTAATTACATGTCCTCGTACTTTCTTGTGTCATTGATATCCTCTGTCTCCCCTTTTAATTCATCTCTCTCTCCTTTTAATTCATCTCTCTCTCTCTCTGCTTCTCCCCATCTTTTTTTTTTTTAAGACTCATACACATTCTACAGCCTGTGTCAAATAAAATGGTACAGTCGGGGAAAAAATAATTTAGGTGTGAAATTTTCTCAAATAATGTGTGTAAGTGATACCAAATTAATGCCAGAAAATTTGTCTTGATGATGCACTTTGTTCTGTATAATTTGCTTTCGTTAAACAAAAGTTATGCTAAATTTTGTGCGAAGAGGAACAAATCGAAATTACGCACGTCTATTGTTCAATTATGCGAAACCTACACAAAAGCAAGGACGTCGTGCGAAAATGGATTTTCTTGATTGTAGAAAACTGGTCATATCTCAAAAATTACAGCACCAAATGCGATGAAAAAAAAAATTGCAGAAGAAAGTCCGATTATCCTGCTTTATGAAATGCCAAACAATACCAGGTTGTAATTAATATTCACACTACAAAAAATGTTTTCCGACTGCACCTTTTGTTTTTTCATACAGACTGTATACCTCAAATTGCATTCTAAGGGTGGTATCTCACTTCGCGGAGACGTCTCCGCGACAGAATAGAAAATTTATAAAAAGTACTAGAGACGTCTCCGATATCGCGGAGCCCGGATTTGCGACTGCTTAAAGGGATTCAGTAACATTGAATGATATTCAAATCACATTTATTCGATTTAGCTTACTTTGCCAACATAATTATAAACACTTAGGTCAGTCTGGTATCTCTGCAAAATTGCAAGCTAATTGCTTGCTTTACCTTCGAGATATCAATGATTTCATACTCGAAATTTATAAACCAACACCGGATGGTTTATAAAACCATGTGCTTTTCCACACACCCATTTCCTGTTGTAAATTCCCCCTTCTCTAGCGGCCTGGTTAGCTCTCAGCATGAGGGTACTGGTGTTCGGCTGTATGCTGGGCATTGTTTGTTACACTGTTTTAAGGTAGTAAATGACTTCCATTTGATCTGAAACTTTCAGTAGTTTGTTTTTACTGTTGGAGCAATATAATTCTATTAATCTTGGTATAATTGCTCTTGTTTTTGAAAGCTACTTAATCCCTTTAAGACTTTTTTCATAAAATGTCGCGGAGACGTCTCGGATACGTCTCTAATACTTTTTATCCGTCGCGGAGACGAAATGTTCTATTCTGTCGCGGAGACGTCTCCGCGAAGTGAGATACCAACCTAAAGTTTCATTTTCTTGTTATTTCATTTATCTCTGCCCTTAATACGTTTTGTTCAAATTGTTTTATCTGAGTTACTCTTTTTTTTCTTTCCGACAGGTCTTCCGCATAACCGGTTTATCACTGGATATTATATCGGATCACGTGATTGAACTCGGAGCCACGGCGAACCCCATTTAACATCGCTATTCTTTATCAACCAGTCCTCGTCCTCCTCTTCTTCTTCCCCTTCTCCTACTCCTTCTTTTCTTCTTCTTCTTCTTCTTTTTTTAAATTTTATTTTCATTTTTTATTGTCCACATTTAGCAGCTAATTTTTTTCAGTGGTTACCACGATATCTTTATTCTCTCTATCTTCCGTTTTATCGTTACCAAATACACAATAAGATAATAACCAATTAAACTGTTGTGTTATTATTATTATCTGAGAGGTGACTGACTGAATCAAGTTAGTAAAGATTTTGGTTTTAATGTTTGTTGTTTATGACAGGCATATTTTTCGTGAGTAAAATGTTACTGTTTGTTGTACGGTACATTGATGCACCTTGCCCTTTTCATTTAAACAAAAGAGAATAACTATTATTTGCATATAAAATTGTTAAAAATTTTCATCATCGTGACGATTTTGTTAATATGTGGACGGCAGAAATATAATTAAGATATTTCTTTAAATGTAGTTAATCGTTCAGTAGAGTTAAAGGATAAACATTTTGAATATATTTATATTGATATCTTTGCAATCGGTTCTAGTAACTGATTGAATACTTTTAATTGTGAATAACGTCGAAATATAAAGATTTAAACGGGCAGTGGGCATTTTTGCAGCTTCTAAATTGTTTTATATTCACAATATATTTGTTTTGCATTTGCTTTTCTTGCTATTCTGCTGTAAAATTAAATGCGTACCAGGCTTAGAATAGTTGATTAATTTTATACAGAAAACAGGAACATAGCATCTAGTTTATTTAGTTTGGGACATGTGTATCTGGAGGAGCTAAGAACTTTACAAGAATTTAAGGTGTATTTGATTTCGTATTTTGGTTGGTGGAAAATTATTTTGTGCCAAAAAATATAAACCTAATAATGTATGTGTGTGATTTATATGGGGTGGTCACAACATACCATTACATCGTGCGCATATGTACATCCTCTACGGTGGAATTCGTGGCCAATTTTTAAGTCGCAAGTCCTTTTTTTTTCAGATACGCACTAAGCAGGCAGGCAAGGCACACATAATTTTGTTTCAGTAGGTCTGCCCTTTCTACGGGCATATTAATAAAAAAATAGGAATAGATTGCCTACGGTTTATATGGGCATCGCTAGCGATATGTGTGCCCCGATTAGTTGTGACCACCTCATCAGATGAAATCGAATTGAAACGATTTCTGACTTTTTATATGTAGGCCTAATAAGGGTAAAACCAATACTGACAACGACACAAAGATATAGGTGTCATAATTATATTTATAATGATAAATGTGATGATAAAATTACTACTCAAAAAAGGGAAGAACTTAAGTTTCGTTACCGCATTTGTGGTATAAAATCACATTGTCGTTTTCCCTCTTTGCGAGAAAAAATTGTATTCATTTGAATCATAAAATGTGGAAAGACTAATCAGGCAATATTGATTAATAATTGCTAATTTGCTAGAGAGGGATATAACATGAATGTAACCGTTGTTCAAAGGGGAACCGAATATTGAAATACAAGTTATCATACCTTTCTAAGTTTGTACATATTCTTTTTATATATATAATAATGCAAAGTAGTTAATTGTCAAAAAAAATTATCATAAATCATTGTGCAGATTTTTAATAACTAAATACCATTCCAAAATCGAAAAAGTACATCTGTATTGCTTGGATGCAGTCAAATAAAAAGAATTAATTAAATCAATCCCACTTTTATGTTTCATTTCTTTCATTTGTATCTATTTGACTTCTCTATTCTTTTCCCCAGTTCTATACACAGTAGCATCTTTCAGCATTATTTCGCAAAATGTATGTAAAAAATTTGACAATAAAAATAGATAAGGTCTAAAATGTCTGTTGCATCTTTGTTTTCAGATATGTGTGTATGTGTGAGGAATCGTGGGTGCCTGTGTGCGCGTGTGTGTGTGTGTGTGTGTTGCGTGAATGGGTGTGCGTATGGTTAAGGGCGTATGGGTATGGGAGGGTGTATTGGTTTGTGTGGATGTGTCTGTGTATGTGTGTTTAGAGATGATGTCTGAGGGTGTGTTTATATGTGTTTGTCGTGTTATTAAGTACAAAGCAACATACATGTATCATAAAATACATGACAGATGGGGTTTGTCCTGATTATTTCGTAGAATTGAAATAAAATGAATTAAGTCTTTAATAAATGACGAAGGCTGTACTGTTCATCACTCTTTACTATTGGACTGTAGTGACATAATAATGATAAATAAAAAAATTTAAAAAAAACTCATGAGTATTCAAGTCATGTCAGTCGTGGTACATACTAAAGTTCACTGTCCTTTTGGGCCTGGTGATTCCTTGGTATTTGAGAACAAGGATCAAATAGAAGAGACACACATAGACTCGAATCAATACGTGACGGATATTTCCTGCGCTCAATTACGTTCATTACAGACAAGATGTGCGTGCAAAGGATAAATGGAAATGCAAGGTAACAAATAATATCATAGGCTGGTAGTCAAAAGGGATTAACTATGTGTAATCGTATATGAATTGAACCCTTTCTGGCTCTCAACAGCTACGCCTGAATACAGGGTTAGTTCATTGAGAATATTGATATAAAAAAAGACTGAAGTCAGGTTGATCACATAATTCGAGCCGTCATGGCGTAAATGACATGATGTACATGTGTAAATCACCATTTGCGGTGGCGCTTTCTTTATCTATTCGCATATATTCTTAGCACTGCTCCCCATTCCCCTATCTTTCTATTTCCTTCTCTATCTTTATCCTCCTCTCCGTACAGCTCTATGTATTCAAAGTTCAATTTTCTATAATACAAGACTACTTTGATCTATTTGGATTTTTATTGGTTTTATGTATATATCTTCCCCTTCTTTATATGGTTTCAGAATAATTCTCATGAATTCCACTCATCTCGCTCTATACGGATTTCCTTCTTTCCCTTTAGTTTGATGCTACAACCAAGTCAGTCCGATGAACTAGTCCACAGTGACTTGGACACTCGAGTCAATTTTAATTAAAAGACGAACATCCAGGTCAAAAGTGTACTTTCATTGCTCATGATAAAAGCTTGGAACATTGACAGCCCGTTAGGCACTCTACAAAGCTAAGTGTTAGGCGTCACCTCTGTTTTTCTAATCTCCATCTCTCATCACTCTCTCTCTCTCTCTCTCTCTCTCTCTCTCTCTCTTCTCTGTCTCTTTCTCTTTCATCGTCTCTCTTGTATATACCCTTACGTTCCCTTACATCCTTTTTAGGTACAATCTTGAATATATTGAAGGGCAGGTATTTACCAGCTTCCTATTTGCCCTGCAAAGTACATCACAAGAGGCTAGTTGCTAACCATAACATCCTACGACTCTTCTGTCCTAACACTAATATTTTCCTTTTTTAACCCAGTAATCTCCTCTGAAAGTGCGAACGATTTAGAAAGCAACACGTCTTCACAACATTGTATTGTTACATAACGCGGACCATGTTGATGAAAGTACAAATCTCACCGAAGGGGGTACTTACTAGAAGCAGAGCTGTGAAAACATAGAAATGAGGAAAAATTGGAATCGGATTATCCCACACGACCGAAGGATATTTGAACAGAAAAGATCTTTTATGTATTTCACTTTCTTCTTTTCTTTCGCTGGGTTCATATTCTTCGCATTCGACGCGCGCGATCCTTAGCTTTTTGACAGTGCAAGTGCGAGAACAGTGATGTCGACAGACGACATAACGTATACAATTGGCGCGAATGAAAAGCTCGATGTAAAACTAGGACTCGTAGAGCATCAGACAGCGCTTATCATAACTCAACAGTACTTCTCCTTAAAACAGGATATATCATTTTTGTGACATCTATATGAAAAGGAATAATTTTGTTAATTTTGGAAAGCTGTGGCATCAGAAATGATTGAAAATTTGAGAGAGGATAAGGACGATAGATGGCAAGAATCATCGCCTGCGGAACTACGTTATACTTCTAATAATGAAGGAGAGGCTGGGGAACATACTAGAAATGACTACCAATGTCATGAACTGGTTTCAAAAGGTAAGGAGACATGATGTTATAAATTATACCACCTTCTATCTAATCATTGCTTTGGTTTCTTTTTTTTTTTCAGATTTTAACAAATTATACGCGAATGCATTTTTCTATATAAATTATCCTCAAAGGCCCATGTGATTACTGTACAAATTCCAAATAGTAATTACTTATTGATAAATATATAGGATGACGCTTATACTTTTTTTCAGAATAACATGATATTAAATATTATCCCCTATTCGACATCTCATGCTCATTACCCAATGGCCATAGCATGATAGAGGAAAAAAAATATGTCTTTATTCAGTAAATCTTTGCAAAAGCGACATCAAGCAATGATGCAATGTAGGTTTACACTATGAAATGTCAACAAAAATATAAAAAAATAAATTGTATATGTATAATTTCTTGTGTTGGGTTGGGGATGTTGTATACTGATTATTCCCGAAAGATATCACTTCGGTATGAAAGCGATGATACCTGAGGTTTCGTTTTGTTTTTGTTTTTGTTTTTGCTATTTTGTTTCATGTAAAGATATTTTCCTTTCCTTTTTGAATTTCGTAATTACACGTAGAATACCAAGATGGTGTTGGATGGATTAATGTTACATTACACTTCTTTATTCATAGTCACGTGTCTACCTTCCACTTTTGCGGTTTGGTGTGCCTCGGGATTAGTAATGGCTCGTTCTGGTGAAAAGAGGGACACCTTAAGCATCACCTTAATGTATGGAATGCACTGTAGTTTGTTAGTTCTCCTCCCCCACTTCCTGATCTTCCTTCTAATGCGGCGGTCACAACTCGTCGTAGGCTACGGGGCACGTGCCATCAACGTAGCCTGCGTTGTATGTGCAATGCCAACGCACCCGGTCCTGGTTAACTTCTGCGATCCTGCGTTTCCTGCAGTAAGGGTATTGGAAAAACTTCCTGCACGTCGTACAATGCATTGCACCTGCGAGGTACCTCCAGCTGCACGAATTTTCTACGAAATCCATCCGTAGGGAAGTGTGCAACGTACGAAGCGTACGGGCGAGTTGTGACCGCCGCATAACTTGTACACCCCTTTTGTGGGGGGGGGCGGGCTCCATAAGATCTGAATGAAAACATAACTAGCATCTTTCACCGTCTCGCAGTCCCTCGCAGTTTTAATGCGGCGTTTTCACTCACCGTCTTCTTGAATCGGCATGCCAAAATATTTAGCATCTGTCGGCTTAAAAATTCATAACCTCCTCTCAAACCTCTGTTTCATATTTTGTTTACATATTTGTCAGTCCTGCCCCCCCCCCCAAAAAAAAAAGAAAAAAAAGAAAAAAAAGAAAAAAAGAAAGAAAAGAAAAGAAAAGAAAAGAAAAAGAAAAAATCATTTTTCTCTCTCGCTCGGTTATCCAGATTTTTTTTTTTTTTACTTCAACTCTTTTTTTATCGCTTATATATACAAAAATCATACGGTATATCCTCTATGTACTCCCAGTTCGAGTGTAGTTCATCCTGGTCATACGATCCTCTCTGAATAAGATACGACTGATGAAGTATTATCCATTAGGTACCCGATAAGATCTGGTATGATACTAACACTCTATGTCATATCGATTAACCTCACTCATCACATTCATATTAATCATGCCATATTCATCATCAGTCGGTAAAACCGCAGTCTGATTTATGCCTTAACCAGATAATAATCAGCCATCACATCTTTCAATGACGGATTCTTACACTCTTCACAGTCCTGACAGTGCCATAAACCATAGACGTAAGAGGGAATACGTCTATTGTTGTTGTTGTTGTTGTTTTTATATTTCACGGCGCTTTCATTCATTATATGAATATTACGCCTATCATTTGCGGTTTTTTTTTTTTTTTTTTTTTTTCTTCTTTCTTTCTTTTTAAGAAAATCATAATAATTAGGTTTTCCTGTGAAAAATTATTTTTATAAAAAAAAAATTAATACAAAGCTTTGCTTGTTGATAATTAAGAAAATCATAATATCTGTCGTATATGTCTCTAATAAAATACCGACCTCGTTCTTGTAAAGCAAAAAGAATTATAATAAATAAAATAAATAAAAATAATTGAAAACAAAGTATAGGTATTTTGACCAGATGGAACGAAGAGAAGAAAGAAAGGGTCATAAACTATGCATCAACCATTTGTTTCCATTCTCATGATTCTAGAACCAAGATGGGTTTATTAAGAACGTATTTGAGAATAAAATATTTCTTGAAAACAGCTTCACTCATAAATTGCTAAAAAAAAGTTGTAACCTCCTGGAGTTTATTTGTTTTTACAATTTATTATTTTCATAACTGTGTTCGGAAAAACATTATAGTCAATCCCAAATTTACGAATGATAACTAAGACAGAATTGTCAAAACGGGTAACATTCGAGAGTTAACTTACTTTTGCACGCTGGTATTCGTATATTAATTTTTAAGAGATAGGTCAATAGAACATGACTGATTAATGAGCTAATGATTATACATTTAACCGTTTGAGGTTCAAATTGAGTTTGGTCTTGATATTCGCAAACAATAACAAAAATATATTTATGCCAGATACGTTGCCAAATACGTTGTCCTGACGAGGAAAATTTTATTTTACTTTAGTGGTGAGAAAAACTTTTGTACTTTTTTATCATTCCAATCAGTTTTTCCGACAATTCTGAATAATCGAACATTTACTTTTCGAGATTGCAACCCATTTTGCTAGTCATAGTTAAACTACAGATTGAAGCTTTGGCTTAACCTAGGACACCTTTTGAGAATCATACGGGCAAATATGTCTAAACATATTGATGAGGTAGATCAAAACATGTGATTATGCGAAAAACAAGAAGCAAACAAAAATGAATATTATCTAACCATGTAATAAACATTTTAAGAAGAGGAATGCTGAAGCATAATGCCAATCATTGGGAATTATAACTCGACAAATACTGACATATTAACGGTATCGCTTTGATATTATTTTGATATTAGTTGACCGTTCCACGGATATTAATATTCCGGAGACGCCGTGACTTCCATTGAACACAAAGCTTCATCATACAGCATGGTGGCAGCGGAGGATAATAATTGAAGCTGGTAGATAATGGACGCTGGTAGATAATAATAATAGATGCTGGTAGAATACTTGGGAGATGGTTGTTGGATCGATCATGGTCTCATGCCAAATTGATTCCTCTGGTTATCACGAATGACACATGGTATCACGTGCTTGTCTATGTATGATCTCTGAATTCTCATCGTTATGATATGATGATGGCACGTGCAATCAGATACGTAAAACCACAGTCACACTTATGAGGATGACTCCAAACGGACGACTTTCATTGCCATTCACTTTAATGTTATCGTTATGGCTGTCTGATGCTGGTGTTGTTATAATGACGTATACCTTGTCATGATTGTGAGACCGACTCCAAACCAACTTTCATTGTCATTCGCGTTAATGTAATCTTTATGGCGGTATGGCTTGTGTGACCATCTTGTCATAGTTAGTCACACTGTGAGGCCGACTGCAAACCGCCAAATAACTTGACATTTGCGTTTTTTTTTTTTTTTTTTTTTTTTTTTTTTTTTTTTTTTTTTTTTTTTTTTTTTTTTTTTTTTTTTTTTTTTTTTTTTTTGGGGGGGGGGTTATAGGGGACACCTCTTCAGTACCTGTACGACTCAATATGAAGGGTCAGTCATGTCATGGGCAGACTTTGTAAGAAGTGCACAAGTGTCTCTGAATGAATAATGAATGGACACAGGACGTATTTAGAATGGCCACTTGACTTTGTCGGGTTAATGGCTGATGTTGGGACATGAATTCGAAAGTTGGTGAAGAGAATGATATTGGATTGTTTGTTTGTTCGCATGGGAATAATGCAAAATAAACAAAAATTGAATAATTAAGAAACATTCCGGAATAATGATCTCTTACACAACTAAACTCTTGGACAAATAACGATGGAAAATTGTCCATGGCCGAAGACAACCCTCCCTTCATATATCACCCCAACAAAATTGGAATTATACTTTTTTTAAATGAATTGCGTTCGAATTTGTTCGTTTCAGTTTTAGTAAACATAAACATGATATGAAATGTATTGTATAGACGGGAAATGAAGCAAAATCAATCCAAAGTTGAGCTAAACATACGTTCATACGTAGGGTTTTGTGAATACTACATAACTATAATCAGAAAAACACCGGAATAATGAAAATTCATTTTGATGTAATATTAATGACACTTTTACAAAGAAAGCACCAAACCCGTGCGAAACGGAGAAAGTTTTAGGTTGGGGGCATTGTGTTTTAAAACTATAACAGAACAGAAAGTGAGTGCTTTTGTAATTCGTATAAACATTTCAAACAACCACTTACGATGAATTCAATTTCCCTTAAAAGTGCAGCCAGCGATTTACAGAGTGCCGACGGGGAGGTATGGGATTAATGCCATTGCAAATTCGAGATCACGTCTTTCACTTTGTAATGTTTTATTTGTTGAGTGGGATAAGTCCTAAACGGGGTGTTTGAGAGAGGGCTTTACTTGCACCTGCGCGGTGAGCGACCTTGTTAAGGACTGGGGGTTGGCGTAGCCCGGGAGATAATATAGTGAAAGGGGCAGAGGTCTCTAATAATTTTTTTTTTAACTCAAGAAATGCATGAATTAATTGTTTAGAAAATAAATATTGCCCTTTTCGAGGATCATGTATGGAGTCAAACAAAAAACTATCATATAGCACACATCAACTTTTGGAGGTACTTTTGAAGTTATTTTCATGTAGGCCTCATTGTCGTTAAATTCTTTCTTTTTTTTTCGTTAATGATTGCTGGCCCTTTTATATATTTTCTTTTTATAAACCCTAGACATATTTAACAATATTACTAATCTTCATTTCTTTTTTATGAACGCAAATGAAGCGCTATGAAAAGAAATCAAATAAGATAGTTTTAATAACGTAGATTCGGATAATGTAGAGATTCCATCAATTTTAAAAATGAAAGAAGATAAATATTCTTTAAAGAGGAGAATTTTTTTAATACAATATATCTAACAAGTAATTCTATTTAAGAAAATGCAGTTTTAAAGTGTGTGAGCATTTCGCCTGTCTATTGAAACAGCTTTATACAAGCATGTACCGTACATATATTGCATTGCATTCGTCTTTATCGCGTCTTGACGTCTATTTCAACAATTGAGTATTATGTTTCATGATGGAAAATCAAATTATGATATTTATGGTTTTCGTCTTGTGTGGAACATGTTATATAATTATAAAGTCGCATATTTTTAAAGTGGCATGGTATCTTTATAATCTTAATTGATTTCTAAAGACGGTCAATATCTCTTGCGGGTTCTACTTAAAAGTTATTGTAAATTTCATATTGCTTTGCTTAAATTGAACACATTATTGTAAAAGAGGGTTTGTTTGTTCGGGTGCTATTAATTTTGGAAAACAATAATGAACGATACATAAATACAATTTTGTATTAAATACGGCAGATGAAACATTAGGTTTGGGTCGTACAGAAGTATTCATTAATTGTAGATAAGTTAGGCATGCATGAAACGAGACATACAGGTATTCTTATATCATATATGGTATATAATTAGTATTGGTGTTAATATAAGATCGACAAGTCTCTGTTACGTATTCAACAATGCATAACCTTTCATTTTCGGTATTAAGTAGAGCTGCCAATGGCAGACCACGCGCAATTCTTTGTTATTAAGCTTGATCAAGGTGGTTTGAAAGTAGGTAACACAGATACGTGACTTGGTGTCATCTAATCAGCTCACACTCGGCTTAATAACACAGCCACACCTGGTAAGACCGCCCCAAACCGTCTCCTCACCGAATGAGAAATCCCTATGCATCCAATGACAGGTTACTTTTCGGAATAGAGTAGGTTGCACGTTATGACTGAAGATTAGGTATCATTGTTCAGGTAGCATTATTATGGAGAGTCACATCTTGTAATATGCACAGAAAAGGATAAGGGAAAGGGAATCTTTATCTCACATTAAAGGTGGTATGCACCTGAGGAGGCGCGTCAGAGATTGAAAAAAAAATGAATCGATTTCCCGGCGATTCATGATACGTCGCTGAGACTCAGGAGACCTTTCTGAGACTTTTTCGCGATTAGTCTCAAACTCGTCTCAAACCCCTGTCAAACTAGTCTCGAACCGTGTCAAATCCGCCTTATGGAGAGTGATAACATGAGATCTTGTCAACGATCTTCCCAGTCTCATTATCTTAACAGGCGCGGATCCAAGAAAATCGAATTGAATGCATTTCGGGGGCCCAATTGTCTGGGGACAAAAGCAGCTCTATTATGTTTACGCATGGGCCCGGTAAGTTCATTGTGTGACTCCAGTCTGCGTCCGCTACTGCTTAACTCTTTCCGTGCCGATCTACCGAGTGAGTCAGACAAAACTAAACACTAGCCTACTACGCGGACTAGAGTTGTACGAAGATAGACAATAGGATCGCACAATAGCACTGCACAACAACAAAAGACTTCCAGCACCAAAGTAAATTCCCACACTATCAGCTACAGAAGCAAGTTGCTCGTACAATTATAGCACACAAGTTTTAACCGGAAATCCATTGAAATAATGACGTAATAATCTTTTGTTAGGAGCAGGACCTCTTCTTTGCACTGATTCGTGAGTATATACCATTTTTTTTTTTTTTTTTTTGAACTTCATGGTGCTGACTCGTAAACCTCAGGAAAGTGTCCGTTTTTTTTTATAAATATAAAATCAATCAAATAATGATGGAATGTCTAACCTTAATCAGGCCGGGGGTTGAATCAACCCCCCCCCCCCCTCGACATTTTCCGCTACCATGCCGCCGCGCGAATTTTTTTGACCGCGCCGCTCGATGACTTTTTACTTTCAAGTCTTGCGCATCTTTTGAAACCATTTTCGCGAAAATCGGGCGTACAGTTACGATGCTGCACGATTTTCAAAAAATTTCCGTCAGCCCGAAAACTGCTCCAAAACGTGATTTTGTGTACGAAGTCAATGCAAATAGAGTTTTCTCACCTTATTCACAAATATTTGCTTATTTTCACTTTCATTGGCTAGGATTAATTTATTTTAGCATAATTATGTTTCGAAAAGATTCTGCAATAAATTTTGACTAAAAAAACAAAGAAAAACAAAAGGTCGAAAAACAAAGAAATGCATAAGAAATTCGAAAAACAATAAAATACATAAGAATATGATTTTGATACCGATTTTTTTAAAAGTACAATTGTTAGGAATGCTACAATTTAGATCAAAATTTAGCATTCTAAGAGCTTTATTTAGTAAATTAGAACAAAAAGTATGAGTTATACATAGATTAGCATAATTAAATAATGTAAAATAAAATCACATTATATCAGCAAAATCAACTGTACTAACTTGTAGATTACATCGCACACTACCATTGTGCAAAATTTCGCGGCGCTCACATGATCGGCGGCCGAGAGCTCGGGGGGGGGGGTTGAGCCAAAAAAAAAAAGCCCGGCCTGATTAGGGTTAATAAAGCAACTTTATTTAAGCAAAATGTGGAAACTTTTAGCTTCAAGGTAAGGAAAAAATGACAAATTAGCTACCTCCAACAAAAAAACTCGCAAGGCCATATCAAATTTCAAACCAACTATAGCCCTGGTTTAGAATTCTTTACAAATGTTAGTACATTATTCAGTCCGCTGTGACGTCATCGCAGACTAGATTTGTATTTTTAAACGAGCACTTCACCGACTCTTCATAGAGAAGCGTTCAAACCAGCGTTGCATTCTCGTTACAAAATGCGTGCTATTTCTGTACTAGCACAACTCTAGTCAGCGGTAGCAGAATATGGTTCATAGAAAATGTCAATAGAAATAAAAACCAATTAATTAACCCCAAATTATCATATATATTCTGGAAGAGTAATTCCTCCCGCATCCTCTGGTATCAACTTTGTGTGGTATGTCTTTACGCTTGGATAAACACGGCACATTGTTTGCAAACATGTAAATTTCGAATTGTGCAAAAGTGGGGGTAAAATCAAAACAACAAAAGATATCGAAAAACTCCATCTATTAAAATAATATAACTTTTTAACAGAATTTTTGCGCTAAATATCTTGGCAGGGGTGTTGTTACACCTATTGAATACATTTTGTGTGAAAATGAGATAGATCAGTATAGTCAAGCATGAATGAGCACACGTCAAAGACACTTTTCAAAAGTATGAAGAGGCCTTAATTTTTAGGCCTGCAAGTGACAATTTACTCTTCGACGTTTGCTCACTTATGGATTACCTGATAAATCAATCTCATTTTTACACATAATCCAGTCAATAGGTGTACCAACACCCTTGCCAAGTTATTTCACACTTTTGTTTAAAAAGTTGTGCTATTTTAATCAGGATGGAGTTGCTTTTTTGTTAGCTTTTGTTGTTATCATTTTATGCCCACTTTCGCACAATTTGAAATTTACATGTTCGCAAACAATGTGTCGTGTTCATCCATGCGGAAAGACATACCATACAAAAATGGTACTAGAAGATGCGGGAGGAGTGTTTCTTTCAGAATATGGATAATAATTTGGGGTTCATAAATTATTTTTCTCTTTATTGACATTTTTCGAGGTGTTTGGTTTTTTTTTCTGAATCTACAAAGCAGAGCAAGGTCGTATTTGTTTCTATTTTGTTGTGATTTATCTCTATTACTCTCCGTCTTTCTCTGTCTCTTTATCTCCACTGAAACTATTTCGCTTTTTTCACTCCTGCCTTTCTTTTCTGTGTTATATCTTCGAATCCCTCATGCGTCCGATTCATCATTTATGTTATTCCGATTAGAATTAAAATGGACAATGAAATAGGGTTAAACGCTAGTGTAATCATTGGTATTAATTATGTAAAAACAATCCTGCATAATTGTAAATAGTTTGTGTAAAAGTTGCAAGTTATTCATTATTTCCAAGAAAATAAATTGCATCGTTCTGTCAATCAGAGCAACACAAGGATTAATCGTTGATTTATCAATTTATAATTCCATGGTTAAACGACTCCAATACGTCAATTTGAAAGCCTCGGAACATTCTGGAGTAAGATTGGCGGTGTGCCGATAGCAAAGTTAGTCGCACCAAACCGATAAGTCAACAGTTGGCTGACCCTACTGCTCTCTGTGAATCCTAATACATTGTATCATAAATTAGTCCAGTTAATCTCGATCTCCCGTGATATAGGTGCATCCAGGGAAACTACCACCTCAACAAATAGCCCGCCAGCAAACATCCTCTCCCGTGCGCGGCCGATGTTCCGGGGTGCCGCACTGGTTTGCATGGTGCTCGCTGTGTCTCTGGCTCCTTCTATCACCTTGTATCATCGCGTGAGGGAGTTGGAAGGACGTGTGTTGCGGCAAACACGCGACCTTTCTGAGCTCAGGTTTGCGGAGGATGAGGGAATGAGGGGTGTTGGTGAGATGGGGGATGCAGCTCGGTTCGTTGTGAGGAAGATGTTAGAAGCTCCGTGTGATTGCCCTCCAGGTAAGATGGATGAAGATACACGTAGGTGAGATATTGACAACCGTAGGTCATGATCAGTGTAGTCTTCCTTTCAGTTCTTAATGTACTATGAGTCGCGATAGGCTTTCTCAAAATGTGAATGTATTTTAATAATTGTATATGTATTTCAGGCTTATAAATGTATCATCCGAAACATGTTTTCCAGAAACCTCTGTCTTTGACAAATAACACACCAATGAATTATCGCCAAACCAACACTTGTTAAACGTTGCTCTCTATTCCTCAATTCAATTTTTACTTAAAGAGGAAGTTCACCCTGGAATTTTATTGGTTTTAAAAAATGCAGAAAAATAAAAGAAAAATATTAATGAAAGTTTGATGAAAATCGAACAAAAAATAGAGAAGATATGAATATTTAAAGTTTTTATTATGTGACGTCACGTGCGAGCAGCTCTCCCATGTGCTATGCATGTAAATTCCATAAATTTGTCTTTTTTTCATGGTTCTTGATAAAGGAATGGGTCAATTTGATAGAGGCATGTATATTAAACGTACGTTGATGATGTATCGACCGCACAGTTGATATAATTAATTTTCTTTTGAAAAAATGACACTTTATGGAATTTACACTACATTATACATAGGAGAACTGCTCGCATGTGACGTCACAAAATCAAAAGTTTAAATAGTCATAACTTCGTTATTTTTTGGTCGATTTTTTCCAAACCTTCACTCACATTTTTTTTTCTGCATTTTTTAAAAACCAATTTAGACCCAGTTGAACTTTCCCTTTAATCCAATTTATATTCACTCAGGTCCAAAAGGTGATCAAGGACCACGGGGTGAACGAGGCCGACAAGGATCTACAGGAAGGAGAGGTAACATGACTTTTATTTCCACATAACTTCTTTTTATCTATACTTTATTTTAAAGTGAGAGTGAACTGATGAAAACTCTCATTGACTGTGTGTTATAAATAGCTAGTCTTGAAATAAACCTTTCTAGATATTAGAGGGCCTTTAATTTTATTTGAAAGAAGGAAACTAAAATGTTTTGAAGGGAAAAGAACTTGCTTTGCAATCTGTTAAATTTTGTATTAGGGTATGAATGTATTGAAAAATGAGTTAGTGTGTCATCATCCAAGTGGGCCTGTATCATAAGACTACACTGCTCAGGATGTTGTATTATGGGTCAGAAATCAGGGCATAATTGAGTAGTTGAGGATTTGAGGTGGCTCCTGGTTCGTATTGGCTTTAAAAGAATGCTTGTCTATAGGAGATCATCTCAAAATATTGACTGGCGCCATCTGTAATATAACCATAAACAACATTTTTTATTTGTTTTTAATGAGTATGTTTTGTTTTTTGTTTGTTTGTTGTTGTTGTTTTTTCATGAGCATGTTGCCTATAACATGATGTTTGATGTAAAAGTGATATGACCTTGGAGTTGTGGTGTAATGAATGAAAAATTGATTTCTGTTTGATTCCCCTGCCTTCAATGAAATATATTATACCATTAAAGGGGAAGTTCACCCTGGAATTGTATTGGTCTTAAAAAATGAAGAAAAATAATATAAAAATATTAGTGAAAGTTTGAAGAAAATCGACAAAAAAATTACAAAGTTATGAATAATTAAAGTTTTGATTCTGTGACGTCACGTGCGAGCAGCTCTCCCGTTGGTTGTGTATGTAAATTCCATAAATTTGTCTTTTTGTCATGGTTCTTGATAAAGGAATGGGTGAATTTGATATAGTCAGGTATATGAACATATGTTTGATGGTATATCTACGGCACAGGTGACATAATTGATTTCTTCTGAAAAAAATGACATTTTATGTAATTTACACTACATAACGCATAGGAGATCTGCTCGCATGTGACGTCACAGAATCAAAACTTTGAATAGTCATAACTTTATCATTTTTTGGTCGATTTTTTCCAAACCTTCATTCATATTTTTCTTTTATTTTTCTGCATTTTTTAAGACCAATAAAATTCCAGGGTGAACTTCCCCTTTAATTATCTTGCAAAGGCAGCGGTTTCATCGTTCTACGCCATTTAGTTGTATTGTGTTGTGCTGCCCTCTGTGGGTCAGCTCGCCCCCTTCGGCCAGCAACTGTGATCATGTAAGCACATAATAAAGTATCGTTCTTTCCCTTTATTATTGTGACTGGCAATTCATTTATAACTGTCGTTATAATTGGCGCTAATCTTGAGGTCACCAATGATTTGTCGCACGCGGAGAGATTAAAATAATGCACCATACCTATCCGTACCGCGCATACCTGTCGCTCGTATAACTATAAAATTATTAATGTGTAATTAGATATTGACCCTTTCTGCACACCAAAGCATCTGTATCTTCAATTTACACGTTTCTATAACTTTACTTGTTTTGCTATAATAGGAGAAAAGGGAGATCGCGGCGAACCGGGCGTGGATGGTGTATTCGGGCAAGATGGAGGTCGAGGAGTCAAAGGTGACAAGGGCAATCCAGGTACCCCAGGCGAACCAGGTAAATTATTCATTAGACACGTGATCAATGAGCTCGTCATTGGTGTCGTCGTCGTCATTTTTAATTTATCTTTTTCTCTTTTTTTTTTATTAACAGAACTCCGTATATTATCGTATTTGCTCTTTAATTACGGTAGTCACAACGCGTTGTACGTGCATCGTGCACCCATCTAAGGCTGTTTTCGTAGACAAAATTTTACGTCGCGCGCACTTTTTTTCAGATACGCACGGAGCAGGTAGGCTTTCCTACAGCCATTAAGGGGGTATCTCACTGAGTTGCGAACATTTGCGAACCAAGCGAATTTAGAGATTTTCGTATACATAGAATGCCTAATCCACCTCGATTCAGTAGGTAGGCTTTTGATGTGAGGCATTTTCTTTGTTATGTGTTTTCCGGACAATGAGTATTTTTGGAATGTAGTGAACTTCTGAAATGAATGGAGTCGAAATACAGGAATTCTTTTTGTCCTGCATTGGGCATGAAGTGATCGATCTTGGTTTCAACCACATTCTTTCGATAGCCTGAATAATTCTTTGAAATAATTCGCCAAAAAGTTTTGAACAAGTTCAAAATTCTATGCGAATTTATTTATGATCGATTGCAAGTGCATAATTCTGTGTGTAAAATGGTTGAATATACATATAAATAGGTTTACTGATATTACTTAAATATATATGGAAAGGGTCAACATAAATTTGAATCGGATAAGAATTACTCGATGAAAGAAAAATAATTTCTAAAAATATGTTTGAAAATAATATAATAATAATCCAGCGTATATAGTGTCTTTGATCATGTTGATTGGTATTGTCATTAATAATAAACGCAAATAAAACATTCAGATTTCACTTCGGGCGTGGCTGGGCGTTGGGGTAATGAGCTGGTAGTCATTTTCTTTTTCAATCATCATTACTATTATCATTCCATATTATTGTTATCATTTCGTTTTTTTCATCTCTGCACCCATGACTGCATAATTGACAATCAATATATCTCACTTTTGGCAACACACGCACCCACGTACCTACACGAAACAAAACGAAGCAAAAATGACTTGTTTCATTGATAGTGTTTACAATTCAGTGAAATTAGCCCCTTCGAGGGGGCTGTGGAGCCGGTGCTTGGGGGGGGGGTTCGCCCCCACTTCAGTTCTCAGCACACGTGTACAAATTGCAAGAATGACCATGCATTTGTCATTTCTATCTCTTCAGCCCCCCCCCCCCCTCCTTTCGGCTCAGCTCCTCTACTTCAAACGCTCCACGGCCCTGCTTTGTGATGCATAAAAAAGCAGTACAAAAGAAAACATGCCAATACCATACAATATAACCCACCTGTACTTGCCTAACAAGGCAGTAGGCCTACAAAAGAAAAACTGCCATGATCATTCAGTACAACCCTTGTGCTTTGCATAACAAGCAGTACAAAAGAAAACATGCCATGTTGATACAGTTAGATAACTCTATGAGCTGCCTAACTAAGCAGCACAAAAGAAAATATGCAATTCTTGTACAACGAGATAACCCTTTGAGCTTGGCTTACAAAGCATTGCTAAAGAAATATGTCTTCTGATACAACGAGATAACCCCTTTATGCTTGTCTAACAAAGAGCACAAAAGAACGTTGGTAGATCGTCTCTATATATAACACTCTGTAAATTCGCCTGGGTTCGCAACCAGTGAGATACCCCCTTTATCAAAACCGTAGGAATCGATTGGTTTGCTGACATTTGCCTAGATCAATTGTGACCACCGCATACCCTTTTTACACAGCATTTTTGTATGTACAATGGAAAAGGCTTATCATTTTTCGTATAGTCGAGTGAAATATTGGAAATGCTTGTATATATCTCAACATTATTCTTTTTTTTTTTTCTTTTTTTTCATATTATGATAACGTTAAATCATTGATCCAAGTGAAATATGCCACAACCACTATTCATTTATTTTATTTTTTTTTATTATTTTTTTTTTTTTTGGGGGGGGGGCAAAAATAATGTTTCTGTGTGTTTTAAAGGCCTACCGTACGTCTATATTATTTCGTTTATTTATTTTATCTCCTCGTGATTATTCTTTTCTCTCTCTCTCTCTCTCTCTCTCTCTCTCTCTCTTTCGCTCTCTTCTTACATGTTTTTCTCTCGATATTTCGTATATTAATCTGGAGGGCGTTTCATGAAAGGACTTGTTTTATCCGACAACCTGTTATAAGCTACTGAAATGCTTGCATCTGATTGGATGAGAGTAAATTTGTCGGATAAAATGTCCAACAAGTCCTTTGATGAAATGCCCCCCTGTACGCACCTGACGCATATTGTCATTTACTCATTCATCCTTCTTTTATTTCCTTGATATAGGACCCGCAGGTCCGAAGGGTGTGGAAGGTCCCCCTGGCCAGCCTGGTATAGGTGGACCCCCTGGTCTACCCGGACCCCAGGGTATGAGAGGCCTGCAGGGGGTGAAGGGACCCCCTGGCCCAGCGGGACCCCAGGGCCCTCCAGGTACGATCACAGTCAAATTAAGTGCTAGAATAAATTGCTCGTACCATAGGCCTATTCCCCATTCAAACATGCATGATTGCTTATGTTAATCTAATACAGGTTTTCCCGGTCAATTCTAAACTCTTTGCAATCGAATTCGTTTATGTTCATTCAATTCAAACGATACCTCATTGAGCGCAGCTATCGGTAAATTGAATTAACTTTCAGATTTTTTAATCGCCATCACATTTTGATGTATTGAATGAACACAATAAAGAACATTACAAAACAAAACAAAAATTTCGACGAAAGTACTTGTAAGAAATGTCAAATTGAAATAGATAGTTTTGACCGGGAAAGACTATACTTTGGAAAACCATCTTGACTATAGACTTGTCTTGTCAAAGAAACATATTATGTTGTTTTGATACAAATTTTGCACTTATTTACAAATCATTATAATAATGCAGTAAATAAAATACATAGGTTAGTATACATATTTAAAACTCCACTATGAACAACGGCAATGAAAGAGATGTCCCTCTACAATGAAAACTGGACATGACGGGGGATGGTATTTAAAAAGAAAAGAATATAAAAAATCGTAATAAATTATTATGCTGCTTGTACTGCGAAATTGAAGAGACTTTCATATTTAAAAAAAAAATGAACTTAATGTATTAAAAACGACCCTATGCTTAAATTTTGTGAAAATGGCATAGCGAGCTATAAACAATGATAAACCTGCAATATCTTTATATGATTTAAGATGCTTGGTCGCAATAATTATATTAACTTACATTTTTTTTCAATTAACTTGTTAGGATCCCCAATGACAGCCGGACTCGCATCATCACAGGTAAATATTAAATGAAAGATAGATCGCTGATTCGTAAATAAATCGCACTTATGGTAGTAGTGATGTGTGCTATCAGTGATAGAATGATGATGATGATGATGACGGCCATGAAGACGAAGACGACAATGATAATGGTGCTTTATCATGTTTATTATGATGGCGATAGTGAAGGTAATGTTTCTTATGAGGTGGATCATGATTATGATGATGATGATGATGGTGATGATGACACATAACATGATTATGATGATGAATGATCCTTATGATTATGATAATGATGATTATGGTGATGATAAGTATAATAGTGATAATTGTAATGGCGGTGAGTTTTATAATGATGATATTGAAATCGTCATTGATTATGCTTTTGATAATGGCGATAATGATAGTAATGACCACGATGATGATGATGATGATGATGATGAAAATGATCAGATGATGGCATAAGAATGATATTTAAATAATGATTACATAAAAAAAATATATAAGAAGATAAGATTTTTATTTCAGCTTGGTTCTTCTAACTCTCCATTGGCTGCTATTCATCTCCAAGCAATGCCTGAAGATCTATACTCGGGATTGACAAGACTAGGTAAACTCGAATTAAACATGTGTGCTTAAGTATACCAACGTTTCAAATGAAATTACATGAATATATATATGTATAATATTTGTTCATATTTTTTTTAAATTACATTTTTCAAAAAACTTCGTCAGGAATGAGCTTCAATTCAGACTAGTAAACCATTCGTTTCGCATACGATTTTTTTTTGTGAGATACCAAATGGAGATACGTCTATTTATGAGTTTATTCGATTCGCAATATATAATTATCTTGTTGTGCTTTTGTTTTGTTTTTGTTTTCTGGGGGAAGGAGTTGCATGTTACGGGCAAAAAAACCTGCAAATGAATTTAAACGCGACACATTTTAATAGTAACACTCGAGTGACACAGAAATGTAATGTTATTAAAGAGGCAGCAGACCCTTCCATCTTCTTTTACTACTAGGTATATAGCTGTGTAACGGATTATGTTGTGCAATGGTCATTTTAAAAATATACTGATTCTTAAAAGGTGACTAAAGTTAGTAGGTCTACTAACTTTAGTCACCCTTCGAGAATACCGGCCAATGAGTTCTCTTAAAAGGAATGATATTTAAAAAAATATCATGGCAAGGTTGTAATTTTCACTTTTTTTCCAGATGAACATGGTCATCTGAATTCTTGGCATATTAGCACTTCTATTGGAGGGTTTTCACTTGGCCGCGATGGCAACGTCACTGTACTATCTGGTGGTCATTATTATGTATACAGTAGTGTAAGTATACTTGAATACTACTTGAGGATTGCAATTCTAATACGTAGGGATCCTCAACGAACAGAGTTGTAATGTATGTGAAGTATGTTTATTATGATTTTTATGACTTTTAATCATAGCGCGCAATACTGAGTTTACAAATGATCTGTACTCTCCCTTGAATGACAACTTAAAATGAAAAAAAAAAAATACACTGGGTTTTAACATTATATACAGCAAAGACCTATTTATCATCAGATATATATGTGACAGGGCACGGAACATGTATTTGATATGACCAATGGCTACTATTGTACAAAGTTATTTTTATAAAAATCGTGTATGTATTAATTATTAAATCCATTAGACATGTTAGAAGTCATTTAGTAATGAATATCATCGTACCAAGTCAATTACTACCCTCCCCCCCCCCCTGGACAATTACAAAGGACAACTACTCCCTATCTTAGGGTTAGATTCAGGGGGTAGTTTTGTTTGTTTGTTTTTGTTTGTTTGTTTTTGTTTTGTTTTGTTTTGTTTTGTTTTTTTTTTTCAGAGGGATAGCTTTCTCGGCATAGTGGTCGCGACATGAATAGAATTTGATAAATTTGTTGCCATTTTTGTTCTTATTTGTAAATTCATTGAAATCTTATCATTGTAGGTTCTGTTCTACGACAAGTCAGCTTTCTACGGTGCCTCAACGAGTATCAATGGTGTCCCTTTCCTTAAATGCATGGGAGTTAGAGGTTCTGCATTCGCAAGGTAAAGCCCCGTTCCCACTCTTAGGCTTAGTGTACCTCCTCAATTAGAAAGTTTGCATAGTTACCAATATTGTAATCAATTAAGCTGATGCGACATTGAAAAGAGCTGAGCAATACTTCTCTGAAACATGGACGTTGCGTAATGTAGTAAGAGGTGCCAAAAGTCGGGAAGTCGGGAACTTTGCCCTATCTCCCCCCCCCCCCCCCGGGCCCGGCAACAAAAAAGAAATGTCTGGATGACTGACCCAGGTGAAACGACTTTACCCCCCGACCTGAATAATGATTGAATATTGAACGGCTAATCTAAGTGTTTATAACTATGTTGGCAAAATAAGCTAAATCGAATAAATGTGATTTGAATATCATTCAATGTTATTGCATCCCTTTAACATGATACGTCGAGTGACGTAATAAAAAAATATATATATACATGTAATGCACATTGCAAAGATATACCTCTGCCTGCATCTCATTATCTCTATATTTCTTTGTAATTAACCTCATTACATAATTTATTTATTTTTATATTTCACTCCCCAATCTAGATTCGGCTCTTGTCAGTCTAGTGGCGTGGTGCTATTGCAGGCTGGTGATCACGTGGGCATTGTGTCGTCATATCCCTCTCGGACCGTTGACATGAGACCAGACTCCACATACTTCGGCCTCATCAAACTCACGTAGCATGTGGGTCATTGGCGACCAATGCAACTTTCGTTTTCTATGGCATTCATTCTCCATTTATAAGGCTTCACTTCAACATAATTCCCGAACGCGAAGGAACGTCTATCATGTACATTGGGATCTTTGAAAGGATCTAGTTTTCAGATATCATGTCTTTGTAATTAAAGATGTCCATTTAAAATATCGTTCCCCTGCCGAAAAAAAAAGACACTTCGCAAGCTTCCAAGAACGAAGACAGGGGTGTCTTGGTGAAAGTGTCTTTCATCAAGTCACTCGTAATTTACGAACAACTTTACAAATGGCTTGAAATAGGAAAAGCCAAATGTGATACACAAGATTCTTCCTGACGTTTGACTTTTCACCGTAATCGCAATTAAATTGTATTTAGCTAAAATTTTCTTTATATTGAATAGATTGTTAAAGTCCCAGACCGGACCCAGAAATGAAAACCCAAATTACATATAAAACGAAAGCTAATATTTTGACATAATACAACAATTCCCAATTTAAGCGTTTTTATTGTCCATCTAGAATTAGTATTTCATTAAAAAGGTGATCGAACCCCTACCAGGCCATCCCTCCCGAATACTCGAAAAAGTAGGGGAGACCGGGGACAAATGTAACACGGGGCAATTGTAACAGGGGCTCCCATCCCTAGCAGAAACACGCTACAAACTTGAAATTTGTACAGAGCATGCGCATTTCATCGCTCCACATGCTGTTTGAGTATTAGCAAATTAAACGGTTCATGGAACTTTCTACAGCAGAAAAATCGTTTTTAAGTAGGAAAGTAATATTTCACATTACCCATCGTTTTTCTTCTGGACAAATATGTGGATGAGCTACGGCTGTCATTTTTATATATTTAGAAATTATGTTCTTAGGCCATATTTTGCTAACGTTTCAACGATGAATACCTAAGCTAAGATAGAAAAAAAATCTCTCCAAATATGGTCCCCCACAACAGGGGCAATAGTAACAATGCCGTTTAGGAAATACTTTTGCCCCGTACCTAGCCCCGGGACAATTCAGCGCGCTGTCATCGCCCGTACAGAGCACGTAAACTTCTGCAATAATCCCATGCCATGTATATAACAAGTGGAAAACATAATGTAACTTGAGTCAAGCATTTTCATGTTTAATAATAATTAGCTTAGGTGGTTAATGTTGTTTAAATCTTGGATCTGTCAAGTGCATAGCTTTGATAAAGAAAAGCAAAATGTTACAATTTCATGTGTTACAATTGCCCCCATAGCGTGTTACAATTGCTCCTGGTTTAGGGGCAATTGTGACACTCGACCTCGTGTTTTGAAATGATAATGGCTTCATAATAAATAGTTTTACTTAACCCAAACCTATTCGTATGTCGAGCTAAGATATCCAAATTTCATTTTACTTGGTTTTAAGCAAGTATTTAGTGATAATAAAGTTGATAAGTCAAATTTGGAAAAAAGTGTTACAATTGTCCCCGGTCTCCCCTACCCCTATTTTATTGGCGCGGCTGATGACGTCAAAAAATGTTAACGGAATGCTACATGCTAAATGTTGAATGAATTTGCCCTTTCGTTCCATAACAATAGAATTCTAGCACACTTGGGGTCTATTGTTCTGACATAGCAATACAAACGTGTTTTCTAAAGGCTAAACCCAATCATGCCTTGCCGTAGCATTCCCTTAACATTCTTTGATGTCATCAACCGCACCATTAAAATTGGGGTAACTTTTCGAGTATTTGGGAGGGATGGCCTGGTTGAGGTTCGATCACTTTTTTATGAATACTGTTATGAAAATTGAATTTATTTTGGGGGTATTTATGTTATAAGCCTACTTAGCTTTCAATCGATGTAAGGTTGTATTTACTCCGTCCACGGTCTTTAACAATAATTATTAATGATTATCTATATCAGCATTTTCAACTAATGAAATTAAAAACGATTTGATCATCCCATTTGGCTCTTTTAATTTCAAGTCATCATTAAGGTTTGTAACTTTTACAAACGACTTGGTGAAACAAACGCCATCAGGGGATCAGAGTATTTGTCATGACGCACAACGTTCCGCTGCGTGCGGAACGCCTCAACAAATTTGATGAAGAAGCCTAAATGGAAATGGTTTTTACTTTCGACGTAAAAGAAGCGTATGTTTTAATACGTTTGTGTTTATATTTATAACATTCCGTAACGGTAAGCCAAAAACAAGAAAGAGAACACTTTTTAAATCCCATCTTGATTGATTTCGCATGTTATTAATCTTTTAATCTTCTTTATACCATTTTGTCACAGGAAATATCTTTTAGTTTATGTGTGTTTTATAAATACGTCGAAATGTTTAACATGAGAGTCGTAGGGTTCGTGGAAAAGTTGAAAATGGATAGATAAAGATTTTTTTTTAAAGGAGAAAGAGATTTTACCATACATTAAAAGAATACCCTACATAATCAAGTTATGAACAAGTTGTAGACATGCTTTTTAAAATGTTGCACTGTTACTTAAATTAAAAGTGCGTATTATTGTACCGTTAAAGATGCAAACAATTATGTTCCTTAAAGAGTGGGGGAAAACGCATTTATATAAATGTAAGTCTGAATGAAGCTTATTGCACCTTTAAGCCTGCAAACTGCCTGTTCGGGTGCTAAAGGCGATGTTAGTTTAGCATTTATTTTGCACCATCTTTTCTTGATTTGAATAAAACTGTAATGAATTTCCAGCATTCAATATTCATGCCAGCCTGTGACAGATATTCCTTTTATTTGGAACATTCTAAGTTGAGGGGAAACTGGTGCCAAACTAACTAACCCTGCCGGAAAAAACACAGGGTACCACAGTATGAGCACAATATTAACACACTGTGACACAGTGTGATCACATTGTGCAGTGCTTTTTCTAGTATCAACACTTTGAAAATGTGCCAAATCCACACACTCGTCACAGTGTGAAGAACTCGGACACTGAGTGGATTTTGCCCATTTTTCACAGTGTTTCCACATTGTGTACACACTGCGATTGACTCCTGTGGGGTTTTTTCGGCAGGGACGTCAAGGCTATCAAACACCGTACAGTATTGTGTATATAATTGTGTACAGGACGATTGAATGAATTTGAATAAGTATAATCCATGAACATGATGAAACTTTAGTACATAAAAGTTAGAGATATAGTGCTAAATATACTGCTTAATATGGCATTGTTGTTAATAGTACCAAATCATTGTCAATTGATGAAATGTGTAAAGCTGTTATTTAGTTAAGCCATGTCATTGGTTACAATGGCACTTTTTATATTCTCTTGAGTGTAACTAGTTAAGCCTGTACATTGTAAATATTTTGTTGTAATAACTTCTTTTAAATAAAAGTGTAAAAAGGACATGCATTGTAAAATTCATTTTAATATCAAATTTCATATTCAGGGCGTCCGATGATCGAGACTGAACAAAATCTATATATCCACAGGTATAGTTTTGTGCATCGAGGGTCTTCAATATGTAGGAAACAAACTTATTGGCTCGTATTCACAAAGGTGGCCTAAAGTTAAACCTAGCTTAAATCTGTGGTTTAAGTATGGCTAGCAAAATGGAACACAATCGCGAAATGTACATAATCGATTTATCAGAATTTTTGGTAGTGAAACTATTAAAACTGCCTGGGAATGAAAAGTACAAAAGTTATCCTTGCAATAAAAGCACAATTCCAGAATTAAGTAAACTTCTAAGAAACATGCAACATAAACAGATTGTGCCCCATTTCGCTAGCCATATTTAAACCACAGATTAAAGCTAGGTTTAACTTGAGGCCACATTTGAGAATACGGGCCATTGATTACTAAAGATTTACTTTGCACATAAGACTGACGTTAATTTTTATTGCTTTTTCTTTCGTCTTTTTTTCACCATGCAATCGAAAAAAAGTATGATCATATATAATACATCAGTAGTTTTAACTCAATTTTAAGAGCTCTTTATTGTCGATACGTCTACATGCAAGATAATATCAAGTAAATAATTATTGACTGCCTAAAAATGTAACACTAAAATGTTCTAAAGGCATAATGAAATGCGAGCATTTCACCTGAGTATATTCTGTTTTTTATTCAGATCAACACATGCTAAGTGCATGGATAGCTTTATATTTAATGCACAACTGTGAAACCAACAGCGCAATTGATTGAAGCGCCTTTATACATAGGTAACAAAGCTTTTGTGTATTATTCTCTGAACGAGATAAATTAAATTCGATCCTTGAAAATTGTTTTCAAACACTGACTCAGATTTTAGCAATTAATTTTTTTTTTTGTCAGTTTTTAATGTTACAAAGTGAGCTATTTTAATTCTATATTATTTTGTTATCCAAACAAGTACACGGTGCACATGAAAACTAGGATTATGAATATCTACAAGAATCGATAGTTAAACTAATATTAAACTATTCCAATATAGCACTTTTTATTCAATATAAGTCCAAATGCAAAATATCCTTTCAAGTTGTTCTATAGAAAATTGAGCTACTCAAAATAACGTTTGACCCGTATGAAAGATATTAGGAATAGAATACAAATGTCTGTAAAGTAGGAATGGATTAACAAACAAATTAATTCAATCTATACATATCATTTGCAATTTCAAGAACATGTAAGATATATTTGCAAGGTAATTACAAATAATTGGGAAATCACAATAATTTTTTTTTTTCGTGACCATGATGACGTATAAAGGGAAGGTCCGGACCCAAAATACGTTACTTTTATATAAAGCGGAAGAAATAGAAAAACAAATTCAAAAACGTTTGAAGAAAATCAGACAGATAATAAGAAAGTTATGAATATCTTTTTATGATGGACAAAAAATTGATCGCTATACCAAATTGGCAACACCTGTAGTGTCATAGGTGCACAACTTGCCATGCATTTTCTATATTGTTTTATGACAAATTTTCGCTTTATTTGTTAAGAATTTGTTTTCCTCATAACTTTGGCAAAGATATATTGATAGCAATATGTTATTGCATCTATGCACTTTCATAAAATGAGAATTGTAATGACGTTTCAAAAGAAAAGTGATATTTTTTATGAAATTCAACATTCATGAATATCTCTTTTTTATACTGAAAACTTACTTAAAATTTTCGTTTTTTGTATTTCCAGATGGGGTGCTGATTTTACAATATATTTGTATTTTTTTTCTCTCTTTGTAATGTTGACAAAAAACAATGTACATTTTATTGGTGATGTCTAATAAATAAATTCAAATTCAAATTTAAAAAAAAAAATAAATAAATAAAAAATATGTATATTAGATGCAATAGCATATTGCCATCAATATAGGCCTATCTTGGCCAAAGTTATAAGGAAAACAGTTTTTTAACAAATGAAGTGAAAATTTATCATAAAACAATATAGAGAAAGGAATGACAAGTTGTGCCCCTAAGACATCACAGCTTTGTGACCGTGTTGCCAATTTGGTATAGCGATTAATTTTGTGTGCATCGTAAAGATATTCATAACTTTCTTATTATTAGTCCGATTTTCTTCAAACTTGTTTTATTCTGTTTTCTAATTTTCTGCTTTTTCATAAAAGCAAATTATTTTGGGTCAAGACCTTCCCTTTAATAATATTATACTGAATGCTTCAAATACTAAACAGACAAGATTGATAAAGATTTTAGTATAATGTAACAATTTAAGGTAAAGTATACTACGACATAAACATACATACACGAAGACAAAACAAATACACTCTAAAAAGGGTCAAATTTGACTCGGTTTTAAGGGCCATACACTTTCCGGGTCAATTTGATCTGGGTCAACGGCTCCAAATGACCACGATTTCTAGTAAAAGGCTCCGGTCAAAGTTTAATATAAAGTGACTCTTCTCTCTTGGTCAAATTGACCGAAAATATCTATCATGTCTATGGCCCCGATGGAGCCGGTTTCCTTGTCTAAGCCTTTTTAACCCGGAAAGTATATAGCCCTATGTACCTAGATTCCGGGCAAACAAGGACCTAATCGACCCGGGTTCCGAGTCAAAGGCTCTGCTTGACCCGGTCAATGACTCTGAAAAGGGTCAAATTTATACTTTGCCTATTTCACATGTCATACTTTTTTTAACAGGCGCAGAGGTGCTCATTCAAGGGTATTCCAAGCGTGATATTTGGTCTCCACTTTTAAATGTGCAAAGATGAACTTTGTCCTAAGTGTGCATAAGTTTTGTGAAGTTATATTGCCACGTTATTATTGTAAAAGTAGTTTATATATATATACAATATTATACATTATATTAATTTACGTTATATATATATATATATATATATATATATATATATATATTACAACTACTTTAAAGTACAAAATTTGAGGTAAATTGTTTTTCATAATGTTTATCTTATTTCCCTGAAACATTATCTAACAAAAGGTTTATCTTATTCAAAGACGAGTCCCTCTTTTGATTCATAATCAGAACCAAAAAAAGTCCAATCTGACTTGAGATCGGTAGCCATGATGATCCTGAAACAGTTTGCGCTGATGAGACCTATCATTTCAGGTTTGAGAAAAGTCATGTTGTATTGGAGCAACTCGAATGGTTCTTAAGCCCGGATAAACTCTACTTCCCTGAATAAAAATAACAAAAATAAATGTATCATTAGATAAATTTGGAAAAGGAATTTTCTTTCTTTGATTAATAGTTGCTACTACAATCGAATCCTTTTTTTCTTTTTTTTCTTTTTTTTAAGATAAGAGACCCGAGCCTGCAGCCGTAACCCTAGATTTAACTTAAAGAAAAATAACAAACCTAAAACTCAAACGCCTATCCTGGGCGAAGGAATAAGAGTTTTGGTAGGCCGGGTAAACAAAAAGGGGCCCCGAAATGAGAAATATTGCAAGATGGGCATTGCGGGGGTTGACAAACTTTTTTTCAAAAAAAGAAGTCCCCAGGAAGGGTCGGGGAACGTGCAAGATGCAGCCAGGGTCCCGAAAGGTAAAAGCGGTGACAAACAGTTTTTACACAAAAAGATGGTTATTTTACCTTTATGACCAGTGATGTATTTAATTTTTTCATTGTTATTACAGCTACCAGAAACTATGCGGGTCCGGTGAGTTCAAGACTGTGCATATGAAATTTCAAATCATTAACAGATTAAACGATTGTAATATTTAGATTATTTAAAGAAATCTAACGCATTTCATTTCAACCAAATAGTGCTTACTTCTATTGTTGATCTTGTAGGAGCTTTACTATTCAAGGCATGGCTCTCACGGGCTTTGCGAATATTTTCTCCGATAGCGTTTCGTACCTATAAAACGACGTCCAAGAAGCTTGTTTTACGTTTCATTACTGATCCAAAATGTTTAGACACATATCTTTATAACATAATGCACATAATCACGCCATAAGCTTTAACGCAAGTTATCCCAAGGAAGATTAGATATTACATATTACAATGCTTATGTCTTGAGTCAGTGGAGAAAAGCTCAATATTAAGATATTGCAATAAAAGCATGTTTCTCTTGGAATTGAAATAAAGCCATGATAAATAAAAAAAAAAAAGATCCCTCTCCTAATAACTATTAAAAAATCAGCCAGAGTGTATACTGCCTTTAATATTAATCATATTATCTTTAAATTCATTTGTATTTGTCGTACAAAGTTCGAAATAATCAAATGCTCAGTTTGGGTCTTTTACTAAACACTGTGACGTACCTCCGAATTTAGAAAGCAGTAGAACAGTGCGACGAAAAACCCCTGCAACGACAAAAAAGGGGAAACAGATTGTAAGACTGTAAGAGAAGTTTTCTTTTTTTCTTTTTTTTTTTTCTTATTTGCTATTCTTCTATCCAACTACGGATATCGATGAGAAATATTTTACTCATAAAAATAGCATTCAAGCAAAATGTTATATTAACAAATGGAGTATTTACCAATCATTAAACTCTTGCCATTGCTACTTTGAAAAGCAAAATATTTCCAGTCGATTGTTTTTACCTGGAGAGTATTCATTAGGATGAAGATGTATTCCAGTGCCTTCACGTGACTGAATACTGCTACCAAAGCCTAAGGAGTCAGTAACCAAGGGATGCCGAGCAGAGGGAGGAGTAACACAGTACTTCGAAGACCAGCTCTAGAAATAAAAATAATTAATTGGGGGGGGGGAGTTACTACCAGTAGCGGACGCAGACCGATGTCATACAATGAATTTATCGGGCCCATGCGTAAACACAACAGAGCCGCTTTTGTCCCCAGACAATAATTGGGCCCGAGAAATGCATTCACATCGATTTTCTTGGATCCGCGCCTCACTACTCACAAGCGTACGCGTGCGCAAACACACACACACACACACACACACACACACACACCCCACACACACACAGACTCCCTTTCATACCTTCATACCATTTCAACGAGCCTGACTCCTACTTCACATACACATGCATTGAGGATTTCCAGTGAAAATATTATGGATTCCAAGGTGGCAGGAATGGCACTATTTTTTGAGGGGCGCAGCCCCGAAAAAAATAGTGCCATTTTCTGTCACCGAGGAATCCATAATTTTAGCTGGAAATTCGAAAAGAGTGCATGCATATTTTGATTTATATCCTACTAAGATTACAAGGGAGAAAATGCACACAAAAATTGACTTTAAAAAGTCAACTTGTCAAGGCAATGCCGCATTTGCTCATTTTGTGCTTGCTGCCCGCGCCCTAGCCCTAGGCCTAGTCAACACACAAGAAAACGCAACGGCAACGGCAACGATGCAACCGTCAAGAAGAATGAACTTGAAGTTGCGTAATTAACGTCGATAATGGTGCCGTATTAGTTGAAAATGCTAACCATATTTGATCTGTTCCTTTGTATTTTCCGAATCTGTCCAAGGAAATAATATCCTCTAAATCCCGTCTTCAACGAGATTAAATTTCATCTCATCACTTTCTCCGTTCGTGCAATGGAGGCAGCCATTGTTGTCGATGTTTACGATCGATATCGATGCGCTCAGTCTCCTTATCGAATATCGATAGCAAAATATCCAGTTTTCTTGAATAATGACGTCAGAATTTTGCCCGGGCAAAAACTATTCCGAGATTAACGTCACGAATCTTCTTTGTTGTTTTATGGTGAAACTAATTTAGTCACGTGAGACGTTCTCGACGCAATCCTATTTAGACAATTTTAAGACGTAGGATATAAGGTACTGGACAAAATTAAAAACTGAGTGGCTTTGGATAAGTTGGGTCTTCATTTTTTTTTTTTTTTTTTTTTTTTGTATCTGTAAACTAGTAACCAAAAATATATCAGCAATATATTTTTCTAAATTGTTAGTGTTAAAAGGGGGACAGCGACGTAGAGATGCTCCGTCCGTAGCAACAAAAAAAAAACATAATTAAATGATGTAAGACGAAATTAGTAATGGTAAATTACCAGGTCATAATAGGATTAAATGAAATATTTTCAGATTTCTCTTGTTTAATTGATAATTGATACGGCTACTTGTGTTGTTAAGTGGTGTATATGATTTGACAAACGGGTAATCATACGGATGTAAAGGGGATATCAATCCTTAAAATCCAATTCAATTTGAAGCCTTGAAAATTGAAAATTGTAAGTTTGAAATCAATTTTATTCGATGAAAAAGCTCTCTGGTTATTGGAACAATTGAAATAATGCTGTTGGTGCAAAAAGATGACTTTTTTTTTTTTTAAAGATAAATACTTGATTTGCTTCATCTTGTCGTTGTCGAGTTGACCGAGATGCTGACACAACTGCCTTTACGACCATCAGAAGAATAACTACGTTGGTCTGAAACATATAGAACATAAGATTAAGAATAATTCAAAATGAGTCAATTGAAAAAATAAAAAAAATTAAATTTTGTTAATTTTGATTTCTCTAAAATGTTTATGTTGACAATTTTAATTCAAAAAATAGGTGTCAATACGAATGATGGTGTGATTAAAGTTACTCATTTTTTTATCAAAATTTGATTTAGCACATTTGGAAGCTTTTTGTAGTTAGATTCAATAGCGGATCAAGGATGTGATTAGAGGGGGGCCAAAAATTGAAATTTCAGATTTTGGTACACCCCAATTCTTTTTCCATCCAACCGGTCGACCAAATTGCTCAATGAGGTCGGCAATCCATTCTCCCCACCCCCCCCCCGTTTGTTTTTTTTTTTTTTTTTTTTTTTTTTTGCTAGGCCCTCCCCCCTGGATCCGCGCCTGAGGTTCTTCATATTCTGTAGATAATGCCAAAAATAAAACATTGTACTGGAGCTTACGAGTACGATGGCTATAGCCGGTCCACTGAATGCCCAGATCGTCATCTGTGGGTTCAGCCAGCAGCTGCAATATATATATTTTTTTTTTTTTTTAATGTGAAACAAAGGACCGGTTTTAGTTAGTTAAAAATGTAAAACTATATTTCATTCTGGCACATAGGGTAGATGTAGGGAAATACGGCCACTTAAGCTCATTTGCTTAATTAGCACATGAAAACACATAAAATCATAAAAGAAAAAGATTCTCATTGCTTAGCTAATCATTCAATTTTTTTCCAAAAAAAATTGAGGTAATCAAGGTATTTTTGTTGAGGCAGTTATATGCATAATAATGACGTCATCGTAATATTGTCCGGCATTCTACATTGTAGGAAATACCGGACAGTATGTTTTTACCCCTTTTTTTGTATAAAGATCTGTCTGGAAGCACTGATTTGAATGTAAACCATCAACTTAACATGTTTGTATTGATTTGTTATAACATTATTCATTTTAGAAAGAGTATATGCATTTTACTGCAAAATTTCAAAACACTCAGAATAACTTTATATCTCATGTAGATCATGACATATCACAATAATAATAAAGAGAATAGACATTTCAAAATTGTCAAACAAATATAATAATAATATAATACATTTATATGCAACTTACTATTTGATCTACATGCTTAGCAACTCAACCGGAAGTAAAACAAACAACCGTCCATGTGGTGTCCGGTATTCCCTACACAAAAAATGACTGACTAGCACTTTTCAACACACTGCCACCCCAATACACAGGCTTTGTAACAGTGCAAACATCCATACACGTTTGGTCCACCTCCACACATGTCCATAATCATGAAATAGAGTCATGCCCCAATTCTATTTTTATACCATCAATTCTCTAAAATGTCAATTTTTACATCAGGCCATTTTTCAGGCTGCAAATTTTCCTACCTTGACATATTTTTGGTAGTTTTCTCGGAGATTTCTCACTTGTTGTTGTCGAATACAGCATTCAACCTTCCCAGACAGACCACCTGACCAATAGATGCCGGTATTTCAACTCAGTTGATCTTAATGTTGGCAGCTAGGGCTGGACATGTGGTGACCGTCCGATATTCCCTACTGTCCGGTATTCCCTACATCTACCCTATTTATATTTTTTTTTTTTTTTTTTTTTTTACAGAATGTATTTTTAGGGGAATTTTTTGCAAGTTTTTATTTCTTCTTTGGCTAACAACCTCTTCTGTGGATATTAAACATTAATTTCAAAACAGGAAAAATTAAAATTTTAGATACCCTGGAAGGAGGCGATAATCCCTTAAATTATGCTCAGATTCAGATTCTTTTTTTTTTTTTTTTTTTTTTCCGTTAAGGAAATTCGGTTTGTCGGCATGACATATTAATTATCGGTGCCGCCTGTGCAGTAATCATAACAATGATGATGATAATAATAATAATAACGATAATGATAGTAACACTGATAGTATAGGTTTTCCCGGTCAAGTTTAAGCTATCTCCGATCAATTTGACATTTCTTTCGAGCGCTTTCGTCCGGAATGTGATCGCGATTAGAAATCTGCAATGAAATTCGTTTATGTGTAGCCCAAAATATCAAACCCCGTTCAACCTAATTGCAAACTGCGCCGACGATTTGCTGTTTGAGCAGTTCGCATTCGTCAATGTTCGCTCAAATTCGTCCATTCGTAATTCCCGTCTTCTGGTGTGAATTTCATATTCGTTTGGGCATCCACTTTAGAATATAACGATACAAATAGGAATGTTAGGTTCGGGTAGCGAAAATACCCAATTTTGGAGGGGGCCGTGTTGAATGTGTTTTTTGTCAGAAAGAGGCTGATCCGGGAGAAGGGGAGAGCCTAAGCTTGGAAAACACCACACGCACACAAAAACCCAAATACAAAAACAAAAAACATAAGCTGAATTATAATTGTTTGCTTTTTATCAGAATAATTCAAAAACATATGGTCTGCTTCGAAAACAGAATGTTTTACCCCAAAATACTAATAAAACAATAAACTAATGTGTACTAAAACAGAGTAGGGAACTGGAGCCCCCATCCTTCACTCTATTCATTAGAAAACTTGCATAACTATGAGGGCGGTGGGGTGTTAAAATTCCTCGCCTTCGTGCCCAATCAACAAGGGTCGAATCATTGTAACGGCCATGGGGGGGGGGGGGGGGTAGATTGGTAAGTCGGGTTGACAATCTATTTTTTTTCACCATTTTCCTCTTTTTTTTAACTTTTTTTCTTCTTTCTTTTTTGCTGGGTAGGGGAGGCTTTCCCGCTGGGCCCCTGGCATACCACGCCTGAAATAGTCACTAATATACGCAGTTTGACAATTAGATCAAGATAGATGTATAATAAAATTCAGATTAGACCAAATAGCTCGTCAGAACAGGCGCCCCCCCCCAAAAAAAAAAAAAAAAAAAAATGGCGGGAAAAGGAAAAAATAAAACCGCACCCCTGTGACCGTTACATGATGGACGTTCTGGGATAGCCAAATGCCGCAAAAAAAAAAACAAAACAAAAAACAAAACAAAACCAAATTGTCCCTTTTCGTTACTAAAAGTTCCTTTTTTTTGCTACAAAGGACCACTTTCATATTATAAAAAAACAAAAAATCCTTTAGACTTCTTGAAAGGCCCACGGACAAATTTTTGTAAAAAAGGCACTCTTGTTACGAAAAAGAACCCTTTTCCTCCACAGTTTCTTTTTTTTACCCAATTTAAAAAAAAAGGAATACCAAGCAATACGCATGGAGACCAATTACCCTGTCGCTGGAACAAACTATTGTAAAAGAGTGTTGTCAGAAGCACATAGGCTTATTTACATCCCTCTAAACGTATTCTTAATGCCCTTTCTAGCACTATATTTTTTAAAAAATCATTAAAAAAAATGTAAATCTATTTGCAATTGGTATTTAACATTATCATGGGGCACAACTTCTACACTTTGCTTTAAGTTTGTAATAAAACTGTAAAGTTGCTTAAACTTTAAATGTGTTTTAAACTCCAAAATGTACATTTTTCTTTTAAAAGGGGGCACTTTTAATATCTCAAAAATCAATATATTGAACAGCATAATAAATTAAAATACTACTTTTATACCCAGCCCCTCCCTACCCATAAATTTGCTCATTATGCCACTGAGGATGAAGGCCCCTTTCAGAAAAAAAGTCTCCCCCCCCCCACTTTCAAATTCGTTCCGCAGCGTCTGAATACAAATTATTGCTTATAAATTTATTTTGTGTTACCATGGCGCCACCCCCTTGCTCGTGTGTTCACACGGATAGGCCTAAAACGTTTTAAAATTGCATGCCTAAAAACGAATTTGACTGCTGGAAGCTCCCCTCCACTTCCTTTTTTAAGCTGGGAATTTTATTAAATTGATCGCACGAATTTGATTCATGCATCATGACGAAGTTCACTGCACATAAACACTTTTGATCGACATAAACGAATACGAATGATCATTACCGATTATGAAGAGAACATAAATGAAATCGATTGCTCTAAACGTTAACTTAAATTACCGATAGCCCCGCTCCGGGAAGGTATCGTTTAAATTGACTAAACATTAACGAATTCGATTGAAAAGAGTTTAAAATCGACCGGAAAAACCTATAATAAAAAAAAACAATAATAATAACAATGATGATAATATTGATAATGTAATTATATAGCGGAATTTCTATAATATTGTGTTCAAACGCGTTGAATTTGATGTTAAGACTATTTAATATTATTACAATACATAATACTTTATACATTTCCTATAACATTATAAATCAAATAACTATTCCATAATTTAAACTAGTAACTGCAAAAGCTTTTGACATAAATCATATTCTATAGTTGGGCCTATCATTATCCATAATATTATGCAACAATCTTACACAGAACAATCTAGACCATAAAATAAAAATTATTTTGACGGTCCTCATTAGATTTGTGCTCATGACTGATGATGGTACGGTGATATTACATTCTGATAATTGCATCCTATATCGGTGTCAATTCGAATGCAATTTTTATGTAAAAAACACACAAGATATAATTAAATATTTAACTTGTTATCGTAAGTAACAATACATAATGAGCTACGATCTTAGCACTTGCCTTCGTTCATAACCTTAGCTTTGGTGTTTCATTGCACCAGTAATGACGAGTATCACGATTGGAGAGCCTTTGAAACAGACAAACAACAAAACAGCTTTTACAAGCATGTAGTCAATAAACTAGTATCATATCGAAAACAACATGTGATGAGAAAAAAAAATTAACAAATGATATTTAAGTCGATATAAGAGTCACATTGCGTTATATCAATCGATGAAGAGTTTGTGTTAATGCTTATCATCTTTTGTAATATCTCAGTTTGATATTCATTCTTTAAACAAGTAGAGCCCCAATCTTGGTCCTGTGTCGCCTATGATCTAGGAGGAGGATGGTGTTATAATTTTTTTTTTTTCTTTTTTTTTTTGCTCTAATGCTAAACATAAGCGATACGGTCTGAATTTGCTAGACTACAAACAGTTGATGCATCCACTCTTTGTAGTCTAGCAGCATCTGATGTTATCGCTTACATTTAGCATAGCAGCAGCCTTCACCTAACTAGGCTAGGTCCTGTGTAGTCAACTCTCATTTCGGATGAATATTCGCCATATATCAAGCATATCCCAAAGGATTTAGAATATGGATATCTTGACCCATCACCTTAATTTTGTATAGAGTAAGGGTGGCTGACTAATTATCATAAAAGGCCCTGGTCGGTCAAATGTCTTACATTAAAAGTACGAAGGGATCATGATTTTTAGGCCTGCCATTGAGCTTGTCCTTGCTTAGAATTTGCACAAATATGATAATTTATATTCATATCTTGACATATACGTCCGATGAATGATTATACGGAACTGTACTGGAACTCACCCCATCCTATAATGCCATAAACCCAAGTACTAGGGCTACCAGAGTCAAAGACCTGGATGATCTGACGGTAGAGATGAACGCCCTCTACGAGCATCCAAAACACAACTGCGAGGTAGAAGTAGTGGAGAATGAAGGAATATGCCTTGCACGAAGACTATGGAAAGAGGGTGAAATAAAATAAGGTACACAAGACTATAAATTCGTCATCGATTAAGCAGTGGAACTCACCCCATCCTACGATACCATAAACCCAAGTTCGAGTGTTACCAGAGTCAAAGACCTGGATGATCTCTGAGAGATGAACGCCCTCGACGAGCATCCAAAACACCTCGCCACCCTCCCAAGCAAGATAGAAGTAGTGAAGCATGAAGCAATATGCCGTGAAGGCAGAATTTACATGAGGGGGAGGGGTTCAAGAGAGAGAGAAGATACTTAAAAGAATGTAGACCGAAATGTTGGCATATCAATAAATATGTTATTTTTAAATTCGCTATAAATAGGCAGTCACAATGAGTGTCAAAAAGTGTCGGTTACCACTAAAAGGTCATATATGAGATAAATATTTTTTATAAATTATTTGTCTTTTTTTTTAAGGAAAGGATTAGGCTTAAGAATTGTCCCTCTACTCGTTTGTTCTTCTGTTCTTTGTTCTATAAAATTATAATAATAGTAGTTGTTATTTTCTTCTTTTTTTAGTATAATGGACATCTTTTTTTTTATTTACTATCAGGAATGATGTAATCAGGGTTGTTGTTTTGGTTGTTTTTGTTTTTTCATTTTTCATTTTAATTATTTTTTATTTATCTATTCATTCTATTTCTTTCTCTCTTTTTATTTATTGGTTTTCATTTATTTATTCTTTTTTTTTTTCCCCATGTTTGGGTTGATGTACATACGTGAAAAATAGGAAAGTCATGATACACGCAAACTTACCTTCATTTCAATCGGATTTATACCAGAGAAGAAGGTGATATCGGCGAACAAAATGGCGACCATTAGATTGATGTGAATTATGACACGGTCAGCTGACAAGTAACATCTAGATATATGAAAATTACAAACGTTTTGGAAGTTTAGCAAGGAACTTTTTTTTTTTTTTTACTTTTTTCTTTTATTTTCATCTATTTCACCCGAGTTTTACCGACATGCCAGAATGGTCACGTGGAGGATTGCTAATGCGTACATTGGTGCTTCAAAGATCGGTTCACTACATGTATGCATACCTTTTTTAAGGTTTTCCCGACATAGCAACAAGTACTGTATGCAAACTGGATTCAAAATACTGTGGTTAATTCTTTATTAACAGGTTGTTTGAATACCTTGCTACTGAGTCCTCATTAGACATGGGAGAGAAAGGTTCGTAAATTATAACCACTTAATGAACCGGTCTATTCTAAAAACAGCATACACACCCGTCTGTATAAGGCGCCTTCTCCGAACAAAGTGTGTCAGTTTCCCGAAGCTTCCTGATCCAAGGCGAGATACAATTGGCTTTCTGCTTTTAATGTGTTTAAGCCGTATTAAGATTTCGGGATTCTAATCAAAAGCCGATAAATCGTATTTTGGCACAAAAGATGCGGGAAGCTGACGCACTTTGTTTGGAGAAGGCTCCCAAGAGTGCATTATGGTTGTATTGTGTGAAGTGAATGCCAGCATTATTCTTAACTGCAGCTTGGTTGTCCCTTATTTAAGTGAAGAATCGCAATAGAAGCAATGGACTAAAGCCGGACACTAGATAGTTTTGATACATCGCCTAGAGTGGCATGGGGTCTCCCAATGACTCCAGAAGATTCAAGGGGCTGTGTGAGTGAGTAAATGGAATTTAGAATGGGTTTATAAAGAATTAAAAAAACAGAGCGCAACGATTTTTTTTTTTTTTTTTTTTTTAACTTTCACCTGAGAACGAAGAATATAACAAGACTGATAACCAGTGAAGTACTTGATATTCCTAGACCGATCCCGGTTAGAATGTCACTTATGATGTCTCCATCCTGCAACGTAAAAATAGGAAGTTCTCGAGGGTTGAGAGGTTGAAATTAATACAATGGAATCTTTTGACAAATAATTTGTAATAATAATGGTGACTTCTTCACACGTGACGTTCAAACCTCTCCTCGGCAATGGTTGCAGTCGACTCGTAGATACAAAAGAAAGTGTGTGTGTGTGTGTGTGTGTGTGTGTGTGTGTTTGTGTTTGGACTTAAATTATGAACCACATTTCGAATAATTTCGAATGCATGAAACATTGAATCAAATTTTGATATCTACAAAGTTGGGAGGACTTATTCTTGTTATTAGAGGCGACAAGTGATTTGTTTTTTTTGTTTTTTTTCTTTTGTAATTACAGATATGATTGTGGCCTCTTGGATAAGGACAGGCTATCAATTCAAAATCAAGTCATGTGGAGTGGGCGAAAATCCATTGCTTTCAAAGCGCGTACTTTTAACAGATACAACACTTAAGAGCAATATGAAGAATGCATATTTTTTTTTTTTTCATATTACCAGTTCACTCGGTACTAAGCTCACTAAGATGGCGAAACTGGTCATGTCTGATATTGCAGAGGTGACAGTCTTAAAGACGTCACGTCAGACGTCTTAAAGACGTCAGGAAAAGACATCTTTATGACGTAAATTGCACCCACGTTTGACGTTTTAAAGACGTCATATTTTTACGTCATTATTACGTCTTTTTGATAAAAAAAGACGTCTTTATGACGTCCTTTAGACATCTTTTGGACGTCTTTATGATGTCTTTTGGACGTCTTTATGATGTCTTTTGGACTTTTTATGACGTCTTTTTGACGTCTTTATGACGTATGTTAGACATATTTATTACCAAAAAAAGACGTCTTTTGGACGTCTTTATTGATGTCTTTTGGACTTCTTATGACGTCTTTTGGACGTCTTTATGACGTATATATTACCAAAAAAAGACGTCTTTTGGACTTTTTATGACGTCTTTTGGACGTCTTTATGACGTATGTTAGACATATTTATTACCAAAAAAAGACGTCTTTTGGACGTCTTTATGATGTCTTTGGACTTCTTATGACGTCTGTTGGACGTCTTTATGACGTATATATTACCAAAAAAAGACGTCTTTTGGACTTTTTATGACGTCTTTTGGACGTCTTTTATGACGTATGTTAGACATATTATTACCAAAAAGACATCTTTATGACGTCTTTTGGATTTCTATGACATCTTTTAGACGTATTTCTATATAAAATAAGATAAGATGTCATATGGATGTCTTTATGTTTCTGAGACGTGTTTATTATAAGAATAAGAACGTCATTAGACTTCTCTATTGCATCATTTGCATGTGTACTGCCAAAATAATACATCATTAGACATCTTATGCGCCCTTCAGACATTATTACCAATACGAACAGAGGTATGAGCAATCACACCATACACTCAAGGCCCGGATCCAATGAGAGGTGAAGGTATTATTCCCCACAAAGGCAACATTTGTTTTTCCCATTTGCTGGATCCAGGCCTGCAATCAAACAATAAAACAGAGTAAATTAAGTGCAACAATCAAGATGACATCAGTTTCATACTTTGTATCTTTAATATGATATAACATATATGAAAACAAATATTTCATTAGAATTTTACAAGTTGCAGCATGCACATATATAATAAGTGGTTCTAGGACATCCCCGGAGGGCAACTCCCCGGGGACAATTCCCGGAGGACAGCTCCCCCGGAGGACAACTCCCCGGAGACAACCCTAACCCTAACCCTAACCCTAACCCTATGTCCTCCGGGGGAGCTGTCCTCCGGGAATGTCCCGGGGGAGTTGTCCTCCAGGGAGATGTCCTGATACGATAATAAGTAAATACATTATGAAACACAAGCCTCTGTTGCTATGATCATGATAATGATTCCTACAATAAAACCAAACTTCTTTTTCCTTATTACCACTTTATGATGACCAAAATAATTTTTTTTTTTTTTCTTTTAACAAAATGATTTGTCAGTATATTCTGTACATTTTGCATCCTTCAAAAGGAAAAATGTCAAATGCACATAAACAGAATAGTGACTAAAATTACTAAAGCAATATGTGCATACATATTTGGACAATTCCACAGTACAGTACATTAAGTGACTTTTTAAACAAATTTTCATACCTTTTGATACAGCAAAATTTTTTCAAGCTCTAATTATGTTACAACCTATTCATCCACCACCCCCCCCCCCTCCCTTTCAATACTATTCAAGAATTCAATGTTTGGGGAGAACCACAAAAAAAAAACCCAAAAAAACTCCTTAATACTGTGAAGTATGTCTAAAGAGAGCCGTATAAATTATACTTCTCACATGACAAAAATGCTTACCCACAAAGTTTAACAGTTTTATTTTCTTAATTACAACCTTAAAAGCCTGGGGACCATTTCATGAAATTTGTCAGACTCTGACAATTTCAGTAAAATCTTTAGTTTTGATTGGCTGAGAAGCACTGGTAACTGACGATTAGTGTGGTTATTTGTCAGAGTCTGAAAAAAGTGTCAGCACTGACAAACTTTCAATGGTGCCCTGGCTATTCACTTTACAAGTTGTCCACCAACTACATATCCATATATTTATCCCTTTTTGAACATTTTCTTTTTATTTAGTGCGACATGTACTTCAGATTATGATCCAACTGAAAATGTATACAAAAGAAACCATAGTTTGCTGTCACACTATAAAACTAGAAGGAAAACCCGGGTTTGACACTTCAGTCTCAATCTTGAAAAAACAAACAAAACAAAACAAAACAAAACTGGCTAAGATCATGAGTTTTGGGGTATGAAAACTCATCAGCTGCAACATTATTGTGTATGTTAAAATAAAATAACATATAAAAATACATATGTACAAGTTTATTTAATACAGTATGTGTATGCATAAACACAATATCAACTGTTGGGAATGGAAGCACCATGAAAGACAAAAATATCTTTGGCAGCACTAATAAACATATGTCATCCTTTCCTGATTTCTTTTGTTTTATATCCTACATGTACATCTTAAACTTATGCAGCTAGGATTAGTTGAGAGCTTCTCATGTGACTAACAATAATTTCACCATAAAAAAAAATGGATATGGCATGACATCAGACTCTATATGAAAATCTCACATATTAAAATACAACAATTTAATTCACTATAATAACTTTGTAGAAATAATTCTTATGGAAAGGCTCCACACTAATTTTTTTCTTGGTGCCCAAAATTATCATATCTCATTTTTTGGTGGTGCAAGAATGAAATCTGGTGACTGAAAAATGAAGAAAAACATACAAAGATTAATATTTCACTAAACATGATGAAATGATCATATTTAGTGATAAAAACAATGGTCAATGGTAGCTAAAATGAGTGAAATTACCAAGTACTAAACCATGTTCACTTTCAAGGTTTTGGCTGCCCGATCAGGCCACTAAAATTTATCTCTTTTTTTTTTTTAAATGGTGGCCTTCCATCTATTTTTTGGTGGCCCTAAGACCATCGGGCCACTGCTAATGTTGAGCCTGCTTGTGGGTTGTTCTCCCCCTTCCCCCCAAAAAAGCCATCTATGTCATCAGTAATTGAAAAAGACTTTCTTCAACAAAAGTGTTAGAAATGAAGTATATACTGTAATCAGAAGTTAGAGGCGAGTGCTGTCATTGACATGCACCTCCTGACGGGTGTTTCATAAAGATGTTTGTAAGTTAAGAAGGACTTTACGTGCGACTGTGATCCTTTGTCACGCCACATATAGAATAACGTGTGGCGTGAGAAAGGATCACCAGTCGTTCGTAAAGTCGCACGTAACTTACAAACATCTTTATGAAACACCCGCCAGAACTGTCAACAGATACAGAAATTTCTGAACATGTTCTTGGGGCAGTGCAGAACATATGAAACTGCAGATTGACTGCCTTAACTGTGCCCCTCAAAGCAGTCAATATTTTGTATATCATAACATGAATGTTCTAAAGCAAAATACATGTATTCCATATAAAAAATACAACTAGTCTAATACATTACTACAGTGTAAAATAAAGTTTCCAAGCGAGTGTTTATAGGATAGAAGCACCATTGTAAAACTTCATTAATTGCAACCAGGATCAAGAACAATATTTCAAATAGATACACTTGGTTCTCATGAAAATGTCTTAGGCAGCAAAAATAACTTAAGGAAATGTGTGAGCCTTTTCCTTTTTGTTCTTGTTAACTTTTTGAAGTAAAAATTTGTCAGCTGCAAAGTTATAGTGTATGCCATCATTTGATGAAATAAAATAACTGAAAGTACATGAACAGAAACAAGACAAGTATGTACACCTGATTACTCAGATTCATCTTCCTCAACAGTAGTCTCTCCAGATGAAGCTGGTGCCAATTCCTTTGGTCCGGATACTGGTTTGGGGAGACGCTGATATGCATACCTTAGATGCCTCTTAATAGCCTCCTCGACTTCCTTAAGTTTGGCGTCTCTTAAGAAAGATTACTTCGTACAGCATCTGTTTAAAAAAAAAAGTTAACTTTAACCCTATAGTGAGGCTACAGCAGAATGAGCCAGAGGGTTGAGAGAATAAATAATTCTTTGGCAATTCTTGTATATCGATGTGCATTCTTAAACAGCATGATGCATTCTGAGAATATTCTACATGTCTGGTCAAATTTTGAGGCTGGCCTGAATGTTTTGCTTATTGTGCTCAAAATTTTTGAGGTGCATTCAAAATGTAGAAACATCAAAGTATATTCAAACTGCAGCCTGACTAAATTTCAACTGTTTTTTACAGCATTCTAACAGAATTCCAAACATTCTGATCGCATTCAAGTGAGAACCTCAAGCACACTGCTGGAAGTCGGTAGGTATCAAGGAGTCATCAGGTCATCATCGGACGGATTCTTACAATTTCAATTCCCTCCAAATTTCAACCAATTTTTAAAAACTAGATGAATCCTCGACCGTGTATTGTAAAAAATTTATGCATCTGCCCTTACCAGATAAAAAATATATCTCTTTTAATTATGAGAAATGTATTTGGATACATAAAGACAACACAAGCAATCTATATCTTTGACCCCCAAATTGCACTGATGTCCCTACAGGGCATCTACCAACCAATTTTTGTTTTAAACACAAAGTTGTTTAAATTTTAAAAGCATTACAGATGGACCCCAGAATCAAAATTGAAAAGTATGCCCTATGGTTAATAATTTTCAGTGACCTATTTCTCAGAAAGAAAAAGTCAAAAAAGAAGAGAAACAAGATGAATCCTCGACCGCGCGCAGTCGAAATATGCCTCGCATTGCCAAATCAGAAAAATAGCGCACATTCATCCATTCTATTTTTGACCTTGACCTTTGACCTTGTGATCCTAAACCTGGTCAGACCATATTCCTCTGGTGATAGATACTACCCCCTAAATTTGAAGTATATATCTTAATTGGTCCTCAGATATCTCTATAACAAACACTCAATAGCATTGACCACTCCTTGACCCTTTGACCTATATAATCCATAATCTAATCAGATCATCTTTCCTAGGTGATACAGACTACCCCTAAGTTTGAAGCTCATATCTCAAATGGTTCTTGAGATATCGCAATAACGAACTCAATACTTATAATTTCAACAATTTGACCTCCGTGACCTTGACCTTTGACCTATATGCTCCAAAATCTAATCAGATCATCTTCCCTTGGTGATACATACTATCCCCAAGTTTGAAGCTCATATCTCAAATGGTTCTTGAGATATCGCGATAACGAACTCAATACTTATAATTTCCACAAATTTGACCTCCGTGACCTTGACCTTTGACCTACATGCTCCAAAATCTAATTAGATCATCTTCCCTTGGTGATACATACTATCCCCAGTTTGAACTTGATATCTCAAGTGGTTCTTGAGTATCGCGATAAACGAGCAGCGGGACGTACGGACGTACGGACGGACAACCCGAAACATGATGCCTCCAACACCACTTCGGTGGCGGAGGCATAATAAAAACAATATATAACAAGAGCATTTGTAGACAAATAATTTTATTCATTTGTCTCCAACGGTAACCATGTTGGTATAAGCACACGACTGCTGTGTGTAAAATTTGAACCAGACAGCTATGAAAAAATCATAGGCTGCCCGGGCGGATTCGAACCACGACCTGTGGATTGCTAGACCACTGTCATTACCGCTAGACCATCGGAGTGCCCTTGGCGATGAAGGTTCAACTATCCCATTACATGAATATCAAACGTAAAGGAGTTTACGCCGTTCCTTTATGTATGAAGAGCATTTGTGTTTGACAAATTTCATGTAATATGTTTGAAATGCTTTCACCAATTTTGGCAAAGATTCCAGATCAATTTGCCTCATTTTAATGAAAATATAAACACAGAAAATATGCATATAATTTGCATATATTCAATATAAAATATTACAAAAAGACTTTTTTGAAAAAAAAAAGGAAATGTAGCAAACACTCTTTACACCTGTCTTCACGTCTGTGGAAAATTTTGTGTAAGTTGGTCATTTCATCACCAAGATCTGAAGGGGAAGTACCCTCCCTCCCCCCCCCTCCCCTCAGTAAAAACTTGGTCTGAGGATTTAAGTAATTGTTTTATGTTTTTAAATCATCTTAGAATAATAAGCAGCATGCTTTTAAGTCTGCTTGTCAACAGCATGATAAAATTTCCTAAAGTTGTAAAATTCATTTCACTACCACTTTCACAACTACGCATAACATGTACAGGAGATCAAGCTTCTTTCACAACTTCAACATGAACATATTTGTTGCTTACTAAATACTTTCTCTTGCTGCATCCTTCAAGGCATCATTCAGTGCAGTCAGGTCTTCCATGCTACTCAACAGGCAGTGAAGGTATGTCAATTTGGAAGTTCAACTCGTTCACCTCCCTTCCTCGTTTAATAATATGAAGAATTTGTTGAAGAAGCTTTGTGTTTGCTTTGACTTCTTCCTTCAATGCCTCAACCTTTATACAAAGGCACTTCAGTTATGAAAATAAAAAGTTAAAAATTCTGTTATTCATAGAATTTTTTATTGTTTTTTTAACTTTTATCCTTCTTTGTATCAATGTTCATGTATTTTTTATTCTTAACCCTAAAAAGACTGGGGGGGGGCATGATGGCCCCCCCCTCGACATTTTTCGTGATCATTTCCGCCACGCGTAGGTTTTCTGATTGGCGTCGCTCTCTGACTTTTTTTAAAAAAGTCTTGCGAAACAATTTTTAGACCAAATTCGCGATGACCGGTACATGTTCCGAAATTACGCAACATTTTGTACATGCATGTCAGTCTGAAAATTGCTCAAAACGTGATTTGTGTACAAATCCAATGCAAATACTGTATATAGCGAAAATCCATAAATGTATAATTATTTTAACTTTTATTGATTAAAATAAATAATTTGATGTTTTTTATTGTCAAAATACTGTTGGTGACGATTTTCATCGAAAAAACAATAGAAACACAAAAAGTCGAAAATAAAGAAATACATAAGAAATTATAAAAACAATAAAATACATAAAACAAAAATTTGATACTGAATTTTTTTTTAATGTAACATTTGAAAAGAATCATAAAAGAATGTCAGGACAAAAATTTAGAAGAATTGGAGCTGTATTAGGGATTCACAGTCAAGTTTTTAATTTTATGCATAAATTAGCATAATGAATGAATTAAAAATAAACGTTGACAATTTTGGAAAAAATAAGGATACAACTTTGTATATAACATCATGAGAGACCTACTTGCCGATTTTCGTCGCAATCGGCGAGCGAGATCTTAAGGATTATACAATATGAATGGTGGTATTTCACTCTTTCAGCGTATTCTAATTTACATGAAACATAATGTAAATTTACGCCAAACATTTGCGAGAGGACTACAAACATATGTTAATGTATAATTAGTTAGACACCTTACCTGAGACTGCAGTTTTTTTGTACAGATGGGGATGTCTGGAGTATGTCCTGTGACTGTTCCTTCACGCTGGCAACATGGGCTCTTTACTGGAGATTTTTTGTAGGCTTCTTCTTAGAGTGGCTTTTTAGCTGAGTTTTGGCTGCTGCTTGGTCTGTTTGGGGGGAATATAAAAATAGTCATCTTTAATGCTGCAGTCACAAACAGACCGCTTACGTAATAGTTACTTCAGTTGCGTCCAAAAATTATTTTCTTTCCTTGGATCCGCAGATGCCTTCCCGTCATAATCAGCAGTGAGAGAGTGATAATTTCGTTCATCCAATAAAACAAAGAAATGCATGTGAGATGATAGAATAGAAGATGAAATAAGATTAAAATAACAAATCCGTAACTATAACTTATAAGGATAAAGTACCTTCAGAAAATATCCTAAGGGAGAATGAAAGGCATGGGGAAAATATCATTGTAATGAAGAGAGACAGAGAGAAGCAAATTTTTGAAAGTTCCATTGAAAATGCCGATAAGCCAGTTCACAGTGGTAATATACATACATATTATGCATGAAAGGTAGAAATACTGCATGTACTCATTGAAAAATGAGTCACTCGTGAGCACCAGTGTTGGAGATTACCCAAAATAAAGAGAAAACTACCTATCCCATAATGTATAAGATTTCCACAGGTTCATTATAGGAGACTCTTAGTAAGTTTAATAAGAAAAAATCACTAACCCTGACATAAAAATAAACTCAGGAGCTGTGGCAGAGGCTGGTTGCTCATAGACTTTTTCTCTTGTTGGACACAGGTACAAGTTCCTCCTCACCTGAAGATTCATCAATGTAACGCTTATTCGGCCTAGGAAAAACCAAAGCAAGAGCGACTGAATCAGTACAAGGTTCATACCTTGAATGTGAAAATATAGCAAACACCCTCACCTGTACATGTACATTACCAGTACATGTATCCATTAGATAACAGACATTACAGTGATTTCCAACTTAACTTTATGCAGAAATATAAATTTGCATTTCAATTCTTTTCTCTTTTTTTTTTTTTTTCATTTAAAAAATATGAAGTTGTATGTCACTTTTCAACTATGCATCATTTAAATGTCAACTCAAGACTTATCTCTTCAGTTTTAATTCTCCTTCCACAGTGAAATTTAATTTACCCGGACTTGGTTTGTATACAGTATATGGAAATATTTATATATTTTCCCAACCCTTTGCTCTCTAGGCTACATTTGTGGGGCCTGGTGCCCTCGTGTGCTAGAGCTCCTGTGAGTCATGTGATGACTGGGCTTGTTCCTCGAATTGTCAGTGAATGGACAGCTAAAGGACACCAGGCTCCACATGGTGTGGCTGAGAGTGACAAGGAGTGATTCTAGATTTTGATTTAATTTTGGCCACCTTTATTTATGGTTAAGTAAAATTTTAGAAGAACTGTGGTGAGCTAGCGCTAGCAGCGTCTTTGATGGTGTGTGCGCTCTACATGTATTTACTATTATAATTATAATTATTATTATTATTATTATTATTATACATGTACAGTGTATAATTCACATAAATATATGGGGACATAATGTGAAAAAAAAGTTATTGTGAAGCTATTATATTTTTATAAAGAAAGCTTTGGTTGTAAAGCCTGATAACATGTGTGATGTGATAATACTACATGGTTGCCTATATGTAATCACTTAATTCTGAGTGGAGTTTTGACTGTTTATTTTTATTTTTAGTAGATACTAAAGTCAACTCAAATACACACCAAATAACTCCAATACAAATGTTATTGCAGGTATGCATGCATGTTTATTAGTATTCAGTTGCCCAGAACTTGGTACAATTTACCTGATTAATTAGGCAAGCCCTGTGTCAACATGTGTATCATAATGATGTTGGCACTGACAGCAGTCCAACAGTGAACTTCAAGAATTTGATCTTTCTTGATTTCCCAGCAAAATAGAAACTTCCCTTTATCTTAAAACAAATTAACTAATTTTCAATGCAGTAGAAAGCTAGAGGCATTTCATTGAGGGATTATGTGAGGGAATAAAATACTGAGGGTTTTTTTTTTTTTTTTTTTCATTGTTCTTTTTAAAACACTTTGCGCCCTTTCATTTTTTAAATGAGGATTTACCTGATTTTCCCTTCCCTTAGCCTCTGATATATATCTACATCGGTCTCTTCTTCAGCTTGCCGACAAGCTTCCTTAGCTTTGGGCTGTAAACATCTATGGGTTAAAAAAAGTTGCACAAAAGTCAATAAATATTATTAAAAGGACAAATGATATACATGTACATGTACATCAACATGTATTCCAATTTCTAATACATGTACATGTATATTCCAGTAAATTAGAAAATGAAAGAAAGCTGAAACATTGTATGAAAAAGAAAGCCAAATGCTGCAAAGTCAATTAACAAATGAACAATCAAAAACATGTTACTCTGGGTATCTCGCTTTGTTAAAAAAGATATGATTTTTATCTGATATTTCATTCATTAGAAAGTAAATTTCTTCAGTAGGGGTAACTTTCATGTAAATATGTTTTTCAAAATGCATCATGTACTGTACATGTAACAGCTGAGCAAATGATAACTCCTCTACCGTACATGTATGTATTTACATTTGATGAGGGGGTTTTACATGCTACGGTATTCAGAGGGCAAAATCAGCCTTCAACTATAATTAAAGAGACCTGCATTACTAATACTGTAGGACTAAAACTCATTATTGCAAATTAAATGTGAGTTTTCAATTTCATATAATAAGGATTCCTCAACCTCTCATCTGTAAACATTTGAAATTTTGAAAATTCTTAATGTCACATACAATATTTTGTGAGGAATTCTAAGAAATTACACAATCTGCCCTTTATTTGCATACAACCAAAGGCACATCACTGTTTCATGAAAAAAATGCAAAACTTCTGAAATTGCTGTATAACATTCTTCTGAACAGCATTGATTTTAATCAAGTTTCATTGTTTTGTTTGTTTCATTTCACTCTTGAGATTCAAATCCACTTTATAATTTATATAAATATCAAGGATAGCATTTCCCCTGAATTTGGTGTTTTAAAACAAACTTGGAGTAGATTACTCTCCATCAGAATGTACAGTGTTTGTATTTAATAAAAAAAGATCCCCATTAATGGATAATCAGATATACTCAACATTTCTATGAACACCACTCATGATACGATGTCAATACTTTAGTATTGACCTCGTGGACCAAACTGCCACCTTGTCAATGTTGTTTTATCCAAGGTTTTTCTCCTTTCTGCAATCACTTTCTGCTCCAAAATTAGTAGTAGTATATCATGTCTATATCAATACAAGACACAGTGAATAAGTTTTGGAAAAATTTGAAATCAAAATCATGAAAAAAAAATTAAAAACATCACTGAATTTTTTCCCTCTCCCGCCCAAAAACGTGCGGGGAAATTTTCAGAAAGTGGATTTAAAAAAATAATTTTTCATCCAAGAAGTAAAAAAGAAAACTTGAAAACATCAGGGATAGTAAAAGGAACATCCAAACACTCAGTTATTGAAGAAAGATAAGTGAAAATGTGATTTTAAAAAGTGAAAAATTAAGTTTGTTTTCTGAAAGTTTTCTTAGTGAGTCTTGTCATTTAGTCCCAGATGGTTCAGTTGCTTGTGTGATGAACACTATCTATAAGTCAGTGAACTTACATGTATTAATTTTTAACTACATGTATTAACATAGTACAGTAGTTGTAATTTCTAAAATTTTTATTACAGTATGTAACACGCCATATTCATCATCTATCATTTGGATCCAAAGTAAATAAATGAAAATGGGACATGCAATAATGGAATATAACTTTTTTGCTTACCCGTCTGTAGACTAGACCGTCCTACTAATCCTTCGATCCTATACTGTGGTCCCATGTACTCGACTATTTGCAGTGTTTGGAGTGCTTGTCAAATAAATCGCTTCACTTTGTTAAAAAATATATTAAAAATAATTCGTACAATTTATAGTCATCTCACCTTAGCCCCGGGTCTACGATCCTGTGTACTGTTTTATTGTGAATCTATTTATTTGCAGTGTAAATCGGGTGAAAATCTACTCCTTTTTTTTTTTCTATTTCAGCGCAGGGAGACATGTGCAAACATGTATGGTGTCGTCAATTTGCAAAAAGGAAACCAAACAAGAAAAAAAATATATATTACCTACACTACTTTTTTTTTTTTTCTTCTTCTTCTTCTTCTTCTTCTTCTTCTTCTTTTTCTTCTTCTTCTTAATCTTCTTCTTCTTCTTAATCTTCTTCTTCTTCTTCTTCTTCTTCTTCTTCTTCTTCTTCTAGTTCTTCTTCTTCTTCTTCTTCTTCTTCTTCTTCTTCTTCTTCTTCTTCTTCTTCTTCTTCTTCTTCTTCTTCTTCTTCTGTTTTTTTTTTTTTTTTTTTCTGTATTGTTCCATGACTGCTTTTTAATCGCATAACGGTTGGTTTGTTATCATGTATAAAGACTGACATGTTCAATTGTGTAGTACAGTTATGATCTAGATCCCAAAGCGGTTTTCAAGTGTGTTAAAAAAAAAAGATATAAAAAATAGAATAAGATATATGCTTTTATTTTTAATTCAGCCTCCCTCTCTCTTCTATCTCTTCTTTGTGTATTTATAGTTATATAAGCCCAAAAGCCCTTTCCGGTTTGAACAGACGAAAAAAAAAAATAATAATAATAAAAATAAAAGGTTTTTTTATTTTTTGTTATTTCTTTTTAATTCTCCCTCCCTCTCTTTTCTATCTCTCTCCAGTTACAGGCCCCAAAGTGCTTATCACACTAGGACCATTATTCCTCACGTGTGTCCCAAAAAGGTTCACTTTTCAAAGAATGGCCGACAACATGTTTGTATAGTTCCGTACATAAAACAGAATTTACACTTAAAGTAATGTCAAAGAAAAGAAATTATTGTTCTTATCACTTAATGAGTTTAATCAATTAAAACAACGAAATATACGGTGTTGTGAAGTGTGGTGCATTTTTAATATATATACTCCAGAAAATAAACCTTTGATCTTTAATGATTAATAAACAATATATAGTACGAGGGTAATGAATGACTATATAGTTCCGTACATATGCGACAAGTTACATTTAAAATACTGTTACGCAAAAGAAATCTTCTGATCTTCATTAAATTATTCAAACAACAAAATGTACGAGGTAATGATGTTTATTATAGTTCCGTACATAATGGGAGAATTTACAAATAAAAATACAGTTACGCAAAAGGAACATTCTGATCTTCATGAAATAATTTATTATTTATTCAAACAAGAAATGTACGAGGTCATGATGTTTATATAGTTCTGTACATAATGAGAGAATTTACAATTAAATACTGTTACGCAAAAGGAACATTATAATCTTCATGAAATTGATTCAAACAACAAAAATGTACGGGGTATATAATGATGTTTATCATGTTTATATAGTTCCGTACATAATGAGAGAATTTACGCAAAAGGAACAATTGTGATCTTCATGAAATTAATTCAAACAACAATGATGTTTATATAGTTCCGTATATATAAGAGAATTAACTTTATAAATACTGTTACACAGAAGGAACATATTGATCTTCTAGAATTTTATTCAAACAAGAAATGTCGGGGTAATGATGTTTATATGGTTCCGTTCAAAATGAGAGAAATTACAATTAAAATACTGTTACGCAAAGGAATATTTTGATCTTCAATGAATTAATTCCAACAACAAATTTGTACGGGGTAGTGATGTTTATTTAGTTCATGTACATGATGAGAGATTACAATTAAAATACTGTTACGCAAAAGGAACATTTCTAATCTTCATTAATTTATTCAAACAACAAATGTACGGGGTAACAATGTTTTATATATAGTTCGAATATAATGAGAGGAATTTACGCAAAAGGAACATTTCTGATCTTCATGAATTAATTCAAAAACAATGATGTTATACAGTTCCGTATATTATAAGAGAATTACTTTTTGAAATACTGTTACGCAGAAGTCCCCACGTCCCCAATACTGTTACGCAGAAGTTCACGTCCCCCAATCTTGAGTCTAGAAATTGATTAAAAAAAGAAAATATAGAGGATATTGAATGCGAGATACATGTATTTAATAGAGAAGGATCAGTGTTATTTTATTCAGCTGTCCTCTCAGGCGCGTATCCAGGGGGGGGGGGGTGCTGAGGGGCGGGTGCCCCCGTAAAATTGATGATCTCCATTCACTTTGTACACAGATCCTTTTTTGCCCCCCCCCCCGTTAAATGTTAATAACCTTTTTTTTTTTTTTTTTTTTTTTGTTGTTGTGTTGTTTTTTTTTGCTTATCTTTTAACTGCCCACTCCGCTGCGCGCCCCCCGTAAAGACGTGTCTGGATACGCGCCTGATGAGCACAAACTGCAAGCATGCACACACGGCGTTGTCAAAAAATGGCGCAGACTGTGCGCGGGGCCGGGGCCGGGCGGGCCAGCCCGGGCGGGGCAAACGTTAAAAATGAGCGGCGCGTGCACATGTATGATACCAAATAATACCTTTATCATGTTTATATCCTTGGTAAAATTTAGCACGAATTAATGAAATAGACAAATTTCTTAAAATGTTCACTTTTTGATTTTTTTTGTGTGTGTAATACTTCAACACATTGGGCCTCATATGGTAGGAATAAATCAATTTCTTAAAATGGATGCGACTGAAAACATGAACTGCCATGCATTTCTGCTAACTTGGATACATTTTTATTTTTTTTAATTGATTTGAGGAGAAATAGGCCTAGCACTCAATTTTCCTATTTGGTCAATATGGCGCCCCCTAAAGGGCCCACAGGAAGTGAAGGAGGGTGTGAAAATTTGACCCCCTTGTTCCTGATAGAGTGGACCTAATGAACCCAAAATATTTTTAAAATGTAATGTTGGCGGCAATATTGCACGGGGGCGCTTTTCGTGACATAGCGTACCGCACTAAAATGGGGGAAAGGAATGGTTTATGTTTATTTTTGACGCCTAATTTGACTTTAACAAAAGGCAACACAAGCAAACAAAAAGGAGCAAACATCGGTCGTATAGGCCTATACGTCTTAAAGATATTGTATTTTGGTCCAAATAAAAGCAAAAAGTTGTCTTATAAACGTCGTAAAGACGTCTTAAAGATATCGTATTTGGGTAAAAAATAGACGAAAAAGTTGTCTTATAGACGTTTTAAAGACGTCTTAAAAATGTCGTATTTTGGTCAAAAATGACAAGAAAAGTGGTCTTATAGACGTCGTAAAGACATCAAAAAGTTGTCTTATATACGTTTTAAAGACGTCTTAAAGATGTCGTATTTTGGTCAAAAAATGACAAGAAAAGTGGTCTTATAGACGTCGTAAACTTTGAAGACATCATAAAGACGTCATATTACTGTCATAATTTTTTGCTTCAAAAATAGAAAATTAACGTCTTTGAAAGTCATTACCAAGAAGACATAATCACATCGCGTAGAAACAGGTAAAAATATTTAAATATCATATTCTATTAATCGTTTGGAAGACGTCGTTAAGACATCGTAAAGATGTCGTGTTTACGACGTATGACGAGTTGACCAGTTTTGACCAGTTTAAGACGTCTTTAAGACGTCAGTCTGCTATCAGGGGTGATCACAGTAGCATGACGTCATATTCACGTTGTGTGTCGCAATTTCTATACATCCAGTGGAATTCCAGTTTCTAGAAGGGAATAAGAAATTATATATAATAATAATAATCCCATGAAATATAATTTTGTGGGATTATTTTCCGCTCACGCTTTCCGCGATCATCTCTGAGAAAGTGGTCATCAGATTGTTGAGGAATTTAAAAAACACACATTAGTATTTTTAATGTATCTTTTTCTTTTAATTAAACCTATTTCATGACTTATTAATTATTCCGCTCTTTCTAAGTACATGCATGCATATAAATTAATTTGTAAATTCTGAATATATCAGCTTTTTTAGCCGCGATGTTGACTATGAATAACACATTATTAATTCACATCAAATAGCATCAACAATGTATTTCCCTAAGAAACTGTGTGAACATAATAATATCAACAGAAAATTAATACACCTATGGTGAAATTTACAAACACTAAGGTGTAGCATTAAAATTGGGATTCAAAATTACAATATTTGTGACTTGTATTGTTGTTCTAGTGGTACCTGTTTTCTTGATTCCAGAAGCTGCATGTTGGCGAGTCGAATATTTCACTAATCCCCTAAAGTGCAGTGGTGTGGGAGGGGAGAAAAACACATTGTAATTTTAAATGGTAAGAACAAATTTATTTTAGTTTCATTTTCATATTACACCGTCAAAGTTATAGTGAAGTTTTTGTTGTTGTTTTTATGTGTGTGTTTACTTTTTGTTTCATTGTTTTCTTTAGCTCCGGAAACATCTTACTCCGTCTCCGCGATATCTCTTACGTTCTGAATGCGTTGATCCCAGTTTTCATACAACGACGACAAGGTCCTGATGATCTCAAACATTTCCCCCACACGTTCCAGAGATAATCAAAGTGAGCGAAGTGGGGCAGAAGATGGTTATAGTGGGGATGGGCGCACACTTTTTTTAATTATTATTTGATCCCGGGGATGGTGGAAGATCTGAGGTCGTCGAGACCATTTTTGTGAAAATTGGTATAGTTGCATTGGCAAAATAAAGTCCATAGATGACGTTGCTAATATTAAAAAATCTACCGTTATGAAAGGTGTGGACCTTGTCTCGTTAACAAGGGATATTCAATGACCCACTTTAACGCTTGTACCCCTTAAATAATATTGAGCATGACATTCAACATTCGTATGCAAAAAATGGAAAATGCATTATTACAAATAAACTTACCATAGAGTGCTTAAGAGTAAAGGTAAATGGAGTTGACACTATTTCCATGATTTCAATGCCAATGAATACAGTAACAGTGACGACGTCACTTATTACTCTCAGGTTGTTATCTTCTGTTACGTTGATACTGGTACGTGTGATGTTATTATAGACTTCTGCAGTACGTCCAGAAATAGAAATGCTGACAATAACATCAAGTGGGTGATTGCCTTCATCTACCGACACATAATAAAAATGATATAATATACAAATAGTGGATACTCTATCGTACACTATCATGATCATACTGAAATACATTGTTTGAAACATACGAACATTATCCTGAGTTTAAGTTTGTTTCACCAAGGGCGAATACTGAGGTCAAATAAGTTCCTCTATTGCACTGTAGCATAGTACATGGAGGTCACGTGCTGCGATTCCAGCCAATCATAACATGTATTTCTATTATATATATACATATATATTACATTGTTAAATTGTATTTGTTAGCTACACTGAAAACCTAAACGGGTAGACCGACTAGCTTTAAAGCTAGTCGTAGTGATGCCCAGACTGACTAGCTTTAAAGCTGTCGTCTAGACGAGATAGTTTTTCTTCACACAAAACCCGGTTATATAGCGTTAATAACTCGTCCGTCTCTTACGGACTAGCTTGAAAGCTTAGTCCGTCAAGTTAGTCCGTCAAGACGGACTAGTTTTAATGCTCGTCGGTCACGACGGACTAATTTTAAACCTCGTCCGTCGTGACCGACTAGTTTGACGACTAGCCTAAAAGCTAGTCATAGAGTGATGCCCAGACTGACGAGCTTTTGAGCAGACTAGCTTTACAGCTAGTCGGTCGTATGGTGTAAAAGCTAGTCGTCGCGCTTTATGCCGCGATGTTCTTTTGCTGCTTTGTCTTGACAGACTAGCATGACGGACGAGGCTTAATATGGCTTCACCACTGTCAGAGACGTCAAAATCTGAAATATTAGAAGACAATATAAAGATACGATTAAAGCATGCATTTTGTCACAAAGAATTTGCGCAAAAAAACAACAAAAAAAAAAATTATTATGATGACATTAATCAGAAGACAGGAATTAATACAGGAGGCACAATTAGTTAACATTATGGCAATTAAAATAATGGGGCAGCGGGGCCCAGGATCGCCGCCATGGCTTGCATCGTCAGGACTTTTTGTTGTAGGCCTACCTGCTTTTGCATTTCGTACTTAAGAGCCACTTTAGAATCCCAAAGTCGCGCCTCTAATCCATATTCTTTTCTTTCAGATGCAGTAATCTAAAAGAAAAGTGGCGCCTATATTTTTATTAGAATTAAATTTCAATTTTCATAATTATAATGTGATTGTTACTATCGTCTGTAAATACGCACAATTATAAATTGATTTGGCAAGACATAATTTTTCGCGTTGGTGATTATAGCATTAATCTATTGGAAAAAATAACGCTATTGTGAACTGAAAGACAAAGAATTAAAAAAGAGTACTGACTCCACACATTCATGTCACAGGAAGGAGATCGCCATTTTATTCAAAATCTTAAGCTTTACGGGTAATTCCAGTGTACGTCTGTACAGTTTGCTCATTAAATGGAATTCACATACAGATAATGCAACTAATACATGTAATAGTGATGTCTTTTCGAATGCGCATGTTATCCATCAATTGTACCACTTCTATTCACTGCTGTTGCTAAGCAGACATTCACCAGCATCTATAAGAATAGACGGTTCATGGGTTCTATAGTAACGAAGTATTCAATTAGCCTGTAATTAAAGGCGCGGTCCACTGGCTCTTTTAGAATGATTTTCGTATGAATTGCAGATTGTTTGTTTTGTTTGTTTTTGTTGCGGATGAACGAAATTTGTATACGCAACTCATGCGCAATTAATCCTCCCGTCAGTGGGACCGGGCCTTAAAAGAATGGAACACCTACTCGTGAATGGCAATACTTGTCACGATTTATGTTATTTCGGCTATCGTAATGCTCTCAGATTGTCAAGCAAAAACACCTTTGTTTGAGAAGTTGATTGTATCCAACTTTATTCCACCTGTTTGTTGCTAAGCCGGGAATTCACCAGCAATCTGTAAAGAAATACCGGGTTCTTGAGTTCTATAGTAAGAAGGTATTCAATTAGCCTGTAGAATGGTAGAGCTTGAAGAATGGAGAACAAATTTTGGAATCTACCGGTACTCGTGAATTGCATACTTGTCATGATAGATGTTATGTCTCGTAAGCTTTCAGATTGTCAACCGAAAACAACCTTTGTTTCAGAATGTATCAACTTGATTATGCTCGGAAACAGAATAAATAGAGAAGGTACATTGAAACGACATTGCAACTATTTGTATCAAAAGCTAGTCAGTCATTCTAATGGGTGAACTGTCCTACCCCCCTACTTTTTTTTGACCTAGTCGGTCACGACGCTGGACTAGCATCAAGCTTGACGGACGAGCTTTAAAGCTCGTCCGTCAAGTTGAGAGATGTAGATTCAGTTGTATGCTAGTCCGTCTTGACGGACTAACATGGCAGACTAGCTTTAAAACTAGTCCGTCTTGACCGACTAGCTTTAAAGCTAGTCGGTCCATTGACGGACGAGGTTAGGTTTTCAGTGTATCATTGTATATAAAACTTCTATTCAAATTTGTGTTTATACCCATTTTTTTGTTCTCATGGTCCCGCGTCTCATCGGGCATTTAGCATAGAAGTCAATTATACATGTATGTTGTTTATGATAACTTTCGCACTACAACAAAGGCAGTGCAACAATTTTAAAAAAATGATATTGAACTAGTTTATAATCTATTAATACCGTATGCTCATCGTTCAATGTTAAGGCTAACCATGTATATGTGTGTAAGCTTGAGCTAGTATACCGGTGTTCATTTATTATATAATTTATGCCAAGTTAACACCACTGTTGAAACGTAGACCTGCTACGAACGGGCGTTTAGCGCGACTATCATGACTATGGTATATGCAAACACCTGAGGTTTTTTAAAAACTTTCCAAATCATTCTTTGCATGATTCTCGATGCACATAATTTCAGGCGCGGTGGATAATGGTGTTAACTCACTTCGCGTAGACATCTCTGCGACTCGGACACTCAGAGACGTCTCCAATACTTTTTCGGTCAATTAGACGTCGTGGAGACTTCTAAAACGTCGCGGAGACGTCTCCGAGACGTCTCCGCGACAAATAAAGAAAATGCATAGATTCAAGCATGATCGATATTTTCCCGCGGCTCATGAAACGTCGTGGAGACTTACAAAAATTCGCAGAGACGTCTCCAATACTTTTTTCCATCGCGGAGACGTCTCCACGACAAGTTAAAAACCGTTTCAAACCCGCCACAAAGTAGTCCCAAATCCGTCTCAAATCTGAATCATGGCAAGTGAGATACCACCATAAGTTAGATCAAATAATATAATATCGCCATTGGTCCATTCGATCGTAGGAGGTCTAAGGTTTTAGTAATAGACCGGGTGCCCACGGGGGTCACCCTATCAAACAAGGAAACCAATTTTCTTGTGTATAGATATAAAGATTGCATCGTCTCAGATGAGGAATCAGTCGTCTGGCAGGTTCTATGTGGTGGGTTTGGCCATGAGCTAGATCATCATAAGGAAACCTAAGAAACCTATCTAGCTCTTTTTTTTTTTTTTTTTTTTTTTGACCACTTTGGGCTCCCCCTGGCCATACCCACCACATAGAACCTGCCAGACGACCGATTCCTCATATGAGACGATGCAATCTATATTCTATACACAAGAAAATTGGTTTCCTTTTTTGATAGGGTGACCCCCGTGGGCACCCTGGTCTATAATGGTCTAGTTTTTTATCACACCTCTCACCTCTGGATTGGTCAACCCTTTCGCAGAAATATTTTGGGGGCAAGGAAAATGTATTCCCTTTTAAGGTAATATTCCATTCCGAGGCACACAAGTCAGCGGCTACTGAACGATAAATGTATGTATCTAGTTCCGTGAAACCAGAAGGAAAATGATGAGAAGCTGTAAGAAAAGGGATTAAATTTAAAAAATTACACAACTTTATTAATTTAGGACATTTGAACATGATGATATAAGAAAAGGATATCAGCTATACCTATAAAGAGAGAGAAACAAAAGCCATAAATTCAATTGAATGTTCATTGTTATCATATGTTACATACAATACCGTGTGTGCCAGAAGAAATTCCTGGGGAAAAGGTTAAATATTATAGAAAACTCATATCCTCGTTATCAATATCACACCCAAAAAATCCAAAATTGATTCATGCCTGAGTGAACACTGCCCACTTTTGAGAGCTGCGCAATAATTCTCTCTTTAATTACGGAAGGCCAAGAGGATCAAAATTTTTCAAAATTAATAATGGCACAAATAAGCTAAAAAAAAAAGGTCCAAATTAACGCATAAACATCAATATTATGCAAAAAGAAAATAAACGTCAACTTTTCCCCCTCACTACATGTATTTTTTTAAGAGAAAAGGTGTCAGTAAAGTTGGGCATAATGAATGAATTTAGAATAAGTTCTACTTACTATTGACTGTAATTGACTGGCCCCTGCTCAGATTCCTACCGATTCGTATCAGTTTTTCTTCGAGTAAATAAGGATTAAACAGCATATGCACATCATCCTTTAAAATAAACATAAAACGGCTTTTTGTATTTTCATGCGGTATGGCAATAAGTAAAGTGCGATTGTGATAGAACAAAACAACTGACTAACATCAATTATCAAAGTAAAACCTCAACAATCCATTTTGATACAAAAAAACTGTGAAAATAATTCAAAAACTTTACTGCGATTCGACTGCAAGCCAAATGGGTAAGTCCGCACACATGGGCATGTTCCAGTTTTGTCACACAAAATGACAAGTCCGTCTTAAAATCGTTTAAAAAAATGTTCTTGAAAATAATTTTTTTGAATATCTTTGTTTCAATTGATCATTGAAAAATGAATAATGTAATAACATTAATGAATTTTAAAAATATATAAACACATTTCACTTTGTATTGAAACTGAGGTCGAAATTAGGCGTGAAAATTTGTTCGACCTTCGGCCATCAAGATTTCAAGAAGGCCATCAGAACAGCCATAGTTGGTCATAGTCAGTCGGTCATTTGGGCAGTCATCCATCGAGAGTTTTTTTTTCTACTGGAGGTGGGTCCTTCGACCTTCCCCCCCCCCCCCCCCCCCCCCCCGGATCTGAGCCTGATCACACATCTCCTTTGAGACATTTTCAAAGATATTCACGAGAAATCAATAAAGGAATATTGGTGTAAGATAGAGAAAATTGACAAATTTAAGCTTTTGCTTAGATGGCTCGTTTTCCCCTTTAAACATATATGCTCGTGGAAAAATTTGGCCGAAGATAACTCAATTAAATAGCTTTCTCTGTGCCGCGAAATCCACAATCATGTACCTTTAATTTACCTGTGACGTAGTGACCGGTATTGCTAAAGAGGGCGTTGTGTGCGTAGTCGGAAAGGTCATCTCATGATCCGGTCTGGGGTAAATGGTGCTATCCCATATGATCTCATAGTCGATGTCAAAGCCATAAGCGCCTTTAGAACTGAACACGGTTTGAAACTGGTCTTTTTGTGATGTATTATCTAAGAGAAACCAAATATTCAATGTTTATATTTTTCAATTATACCATATTTTGATCAAATACTTTAAACAGTATGTAGCATGATTATATTTTTTTTAATTCCTGCGAATGAAGGAAAAAACAAGGTTTATATATAAATACAAACATTATTATGATATGGTAGTCAGGCAAATGGAAATATATTGGATACAACAGTAGACATAATGGCCTGTATTCTGAGTTTTTGCTTGGCGCATAGGCCTAAAAGATGATAATGTCAAACGTCATCTAAATATCTAAATAAGTTAAGGGTGTCTCACTGAGAAGCGAACACAGACCATCAAGCAGATGGTCGCAAAAGACATGATTGTCTTCTTTCATGCACAGGCGAAACCAGAAAAACGTAGCAAATTTGAGGGATTTATCTGGACTCGTCTGGAATATTTTCTTTTAATAATGTTTTAACAAGTTTTTGAACAAAATCTACTTGTGAATTTGTTTGCAAAGGTTGCCAACAATGACTCAAGTCAATGTATTTTAAGCAGAAGATGATTGAACTTTTTGGATTTGCTGCTCGAAAACTAAAAGCCGGGGGTTTCTTAGTGAATTTTAACCACATTGTAGCTTTTTTTAAACTTTAAACAACATTGCGTATCATTTTACATTAATAATGCGGGTGCATAGCACGCAATAAAATAATCTTGATATTTTGCGCTTTTCTGAAAACTCAAACAATTCACCAGTGAACTATTGCTACATTATTTGTATAATTACCTGTGTATTCTACAGACACCCATGCATCGATATGTTGGAAACCATGATGTGCCAACTTGTAGAGGTTCGCTGATCCCAGGCAGTAATGGTTAGAGTAACCGGCAAGAATGATAAATAGCAGATGTTTACAGTCGCATACATGAGAGTTAACGAGAATGTTAGCTGCCTTCGTAAAATCGACAGTCGCGGTGACAGTGTTATTATGCTCCCTTGAACACCCATCGCTGAGATCTGTCGGGGCCGTCACATTGGCATGGACCATCTCGCGACAAGCAGGAAGATTACATGACTTGCCAAGATAATCTATACTTGCAGCAGATCATACATGAAAATATATTATTGTCACATGATTATTAACTTCGAAAATGTATTAATATTTCTACATCCCTCCCCCCATGACAGATCATACCGTACACACTTTCAAAACAAAATAATAATGGGTAAAATTTGTAGCTCTTCAATCTTGTAAAAAATAACATAATTCTGACTCAAATTGACTTTTTACAAAATTCATTATACTATAGAGTCTTATTAACCCGGTTTGACCCTGAATTTGGGTCTATCGATGCGATACGCTTTCCAGGTCGATTTGACCCAGAAATGGAGGTAAATTTTATTGACCCGGAATCCGAGTCGATATAAACCTTTGTCCCGGAATCTGAGTCCATCGGGGCATACTCTTTGCCCATAGTTGATATGTATATAGTTGATATTTCTTTCTATTAGAGAAACATATTTTTAAAGATATATATTAATCAATGAAAACGATGACTGCACGGTTTAACATAATATACACATTTCTTACCTATACTTATATTGTAACACTGTCCAGTTGTACCCGGTAGTAGCTACAGATGACCCAAAAGTGTTAAATTAGGAAAGCAGATTAAGTAATAAAGGTTAATACAATAAATATTAATACTTAAATGAATACAATTCAATTAAAGAAACATTGTCTATTCAATGATATATCGGCGCGGGGTCTAGTTTACCCCCCCCCCCCTCATCAAATTTTTCATAGTAATTTTCTATTAAAGAGGAAGAAACACTTTGTCGATGGTGTGTCATGGATTAGTTTTTCAAGCCTCTCCCATCTTTTGATATCAAATTTATGATGTTCGGGTAACCAGAGTTTTCCTTCTTTTTTCTGTGCCTGCAAGGTAATGTGTTTCACGAAGAATCTATTGATTAGAATTATTTCAAATTCATTATTTTAATTGGATGCTTAATTATGGACATGGATTTTTGGGTGGGCTTGATTTTGACGTGGATTGTTGGTTGGGCTTGTTATAGAAATGGATGATTGGTTGGGCTTGATCATTGACATGGATGATTGCTTGACTTTGTGTGGGCAGGTGAACTTCATAATTCATTTTTTATTAATTATTATTGTGCTTGTTTATTCATATGTACTTGGTTTAGGCTTGTTAATATTGTTTGATTTAGATAATTGAAAATTCTATAAAACAACAGTGCTAATAGCACTGTTGTTTTATATAATCATCAATTATGTAGATGTTTTAGGTGTCATGAACCGTCAGTGGTGACAGGCAGGGATTACTAGATCTTGTGTATTGAACCAATAGCCCAGGAATCCTGTCCTGTTGGGTAGAGCACCGCTCCCCCCCCCCAGCCCTTGCATGGATGGTTGGTTGGGCCAGAGAGAATATAACGGAGAGGTGCGAGTTCGCCTGTATGCATGTAAAATGTTGTAGTACATGGAAATACATGTGTTATTCAATCAGTCTAGCGCATGCGCTGATTTATTGCACGTGTTGATACTGCAGATGACGATAATTTCTATGTGAAAACCTAAAAAGTAATGGATAGTCACTGACTTTTTTGTGAGGTCGTTAAGAGTTTAGAATACTTGATTATATAAGGAAATTTATCGAAATTTCATAAAATCTACATTTGCAATTGTTTCCAATGAAAGAAAAGGGGAATATTATCCATTTCAAAAACATGTGTTTTACGTGTTAAACATAGGCATTTTCATGCCCAAAAGGAGGCAAAGTCTCTGACTTTTTTAGGAGGTCTTCAAGAGTTTAAAATGCTTGCTTATGCTAGAAAATTTATTTAAATTTGATAAAATCTACATTTCCAATCACTACAACAAAATATAATGGGAATCGGAAGCACTTTAAAATATTTTGTCCTACGTGTTAAACCCATTGGAAGGCAAATTTTCATGCCCAAAAGGAGGCATAGTCACTGACTTTTTAGGGGGTTGTCAAGAGTTTAGAATGCATGATAATAATAGATAAATTATTTAAATTTGATAAAATCTACATTTCCAATCTTTTAAAGAAAATAAAAGGGAAAAATTATCCGTTTTGAAACTTGTTGTTTTACGTTAAAACGTATTGCGGCTACAATGCTCAAAAGGAGGCATAGTCACTGACTTTTTAGGGGGTTGTCAAGAGTTTAGAATGCATGATAATAATAGATAAATTATTTAAATTTCATAAAATCTACATTTCCAGTCTTTTAAAGAAAATAAAAGGGAAAAATTATCCGTTTTGAAACTTGTTGTTTTACGTTAAAACGTATTGCGGCTACAATGCTCAAAAGGAGGCATAGTCACTGACTTTTTTTGGCAGTTTTTCTTGGAATAAAGGTTGTTAGTATGCGTCTCGAACTTCTCAAACTTGCTCCCATCCAAAAATCAAGAATTAAAAAGGTAGAATAATATATGAAATATGACGCAGTAAAAAAAAAAAAAAAAAAAAAATCCGTTTTCACGTGCAATACGCATGTAAACCGTCAAAAATTCGAGCCGCTCTATCGCTCGATCAATGATCGCTCGATGTACTACACAGAGTGGTCGGAGCGAAATTTCTTCCCACTATATATTCTTTGGTTGGGCTTTTTATTGACATGAGTGGTTGGTTATGGGCTTTACATTGACATGGCTGGTTGGTTGGGCTTGATTTTAGCGTGGATTGTTGGTTGGGGTTGTTATTTGTAAGGATGATTGGTTTGTTGAGCTTGTTTATTGACGTGGCTAGTTGTTTTGATTTGTGTGAGCAGGTGAACTTCATAATTCATTTTTTTTTATTATTATTATTATAGGGCCTATAGGGTAGAGCACCGCTCTCCCCCCCCCCCCCCCCCCCCCCCCCCCCTCAGCTCAGCCCCTTGCATATCTTTAATCCATCAAAAATACACAGTGCTTTGCTTAAAATGCACGGCAGGAAGAGCTGCGTAACATTAAAACATAGACAGGTGAAATGCATGCACACACGCTGTCGGGAACATCCTTGAACACGTTTTATGATATTGATTAAAATACTTGATATAAGTTATTTAATTATTATTTATTCGGCTCCTCAAAAGACATATGATTAGTGTTAGATCAAAAATTAACATTACGTAGAATTTGACTGTCCTAATCGGCGTGGAATTCAACAAAATCAAAACGAATACAGTATACTCACCAACAAAAGAACCCCGAAAAATGACAAAATAGTAGTTGATCCCGTTGAGAACGAAATAAACATGCTGACTAAAATATATTAAATTTTATAGTCGAGAATGACAGTCTTTTGATTCCGTTTGTTGAACTTATTGGAATCCAAATCACTATTCACAAATATTAAAGAGAATAAAATAAGACTTATCAACCTTCTTTATCCAACATAAAATATTATATCCTCCAATTATAAACAACACGAAATATTACATTCTTTGCATTTTGTACTCGAAATTTAAAATTATACAATAACTGGTTTGTGTGGCTTGAATTAGGTATTTAATATAATTCTTTTACGTTTTACGACTTGCCAATGATCTCCCTAATATAAAAGAAGATTAACCGTATAAAAGGGTAGATGCAATTTAAACTGGGTTATCTCGGTATGAATAAATTGATATGAAAAAATTGAACTAGGACAACATCTGATAAGGGGATACAAAAAAATCCTTTACGTTTTGTTCTAAGAAATGAAATGCGACACGCGCACAATGCGGTAACCATGGTACCAAAAACAATATTCAATGATGTATGAACGTATATATTGTTCCTTTGTCACGCACATGATAATTATATCAATTAATAATTCTCTGTACTTCATGAAATAATGCTGAATTCGTTTTTTGTTTTTTTGTTTTGTTTTGTTTTTTCTTCTTCTTCTTCTTCTTCTTCTTCTTCTTCTTTTTTTTTTTGTTTGCCTTTACAGAAAGTCACGTTCACCTTGAAAGTTCACGTTCACACGTTCCCGTTTTAGCACGTTTCGTATGCCTAGAGACTCTTAAGATAGTCCGTAATGCTAGTCAGTGAAGACAGAAGCAAGAACATCGCGACAGACAAGCGTGACGGATTAGTTTTGACACCTTGACGGACTAGCTGTAAAGCTAGTCCTGCTCAAAAGCTCGTCAGTCTGGGCATCACTACGACTAGCTTCTAAGTTAGTCCGTCAAGTTAGTCGGTCACGACGGACTAGCTTAATTAAAAATAGTCCGTCGGTTCATTATTAGAGACTTGGTAAGTTAGTAGGTTGGCATCAATGTTCTGAAATTGCATGGTGCCCGTCGCAAAACCAACGGCGATCTGGTTAGATTTGTTCAACAAATTTGTTCAACGAGTACTGTCCAAGTTTTGGACGATTAAAATACATGAAGGTCCGTTTCACACCTGTCAATCCTCTATAAACGGCAATAGCTTCTTTGGTTTGATAAATTTTATACATACATATACATGTAGTTTAGGAAATGGAGATTGAAATTTTCCAATAACTGTGATATAACCTAAAAGGAATCGTTTTCTTCTTCCTGTGGTACCATTATGTGTTTACAATTTGTTTAAGGATTTATTTCTCCCGGAAAACGTTTGAATGTGTTGCAATATCATCGTTCTTACTTGTTTCTGTTCATCAGCTGTATAAGATGGCACACTTCTTAAAAGCAGAATTTTATTTTTTCATTTTTTTTTTTAGCATGTATATATAATATATCGGCGATCCGGGGGAGGGGGGACGTGTTCCCCCTCCCCTCGATTTTTTTTCTGGGGGGATCGTCCCCCCCCTCGAGTTTTAAAGCTTAACATATTTGTATGTAGCGATTCGGCTCGCGCTTCGCGCTCGCAAACATTTTCATTAGTTTCTGCATAATGTGCGAAGTATTTTGAATGTATCATTTTTTTCACTTTCGGGTGTTTTCAACCCCCCCCCAGCGTTATGACATGAAATCGCGCCTATAATATATATATATATATATTATATATATATATATATATATATATATATATATATATATATATATAATAATAAAAATAGGCCTATATAATTATATATACATATACATACAGATATATTTACTTTATATTACTAGACCTGAATCTAATCCCGAAATAACTTCTAACAGATGAAAGATAGAGAATGCAAACCCATGACACTGAAAACCTACCTCGTCCGTCAATGGACCCGACTAGCTTAAAAGCTAGTCGGTCAAAGATGGACTAGGTTTAAAGCTAGGCTGTCATGTTAGTCGTCGAGACGGACTAGCATACAACTGAATCTACATCTCTCACTTGACGAGACGAGCTTCAAAGCTCGTCCGTCTAGCTTGATGCTAGTCCGTTTACGTACCGACTAGTCGATAAAGTAACTGGGTGGACCCAGTTTACCCATTTAAATGACTGCTAGCTTTTGATACAAATAGTTGCAATGTCGTTTCAATGTACCTTCTCTATTTATTCTTTCCGGGCATACAAAGGTTGTTTTTGCTGACAAATTGAAAGCTTACGAGACATAACATCTATCATGACAAGTATGCAATTCACGAGTAGGCCTACCGGTACGTTCCAAATTTTGTTCTCCATTCTTCAATTACAGGCGCAAGCTAATTGAATACCTTGTTACTATAGAACTCAAGAACCCGCGGTATTTTCTTACAGATTGCTGGTGAATGCCCGCTTAGCAACAACAGTGAATAGGAGTTGGATACAATCAACATTCTCAAACAAAGGTTGTTTTCGCTTGACAATCTGAGAGCAATACGATAGCCGAAATAACATCAATCGTGAAAGTATGCCATTCACGAGTAGTAGAAATATTGTTCCATTCTTTAATCAGGCTAATTGAATACTTCGTTACTAAGTGTTCCTGCGTTTTGAACGGTCGATCAGATCGTCGAACGAAAAACCTATCCGTTGTCCAATCTCAAGCTCAAAATGGGAAGCTCGCCCAACCTGGACCGTCATCTTTGTTTTCGTTCATGTATTATTCATGTTATTCATTAAGGAAGCGGGGACATACATGTGTGTTTATTGCCAAGGAATAAAGAATGAGCTCCTTTCATGTGATGAGGGAAAGACGAATTGGTAACTATTACCATAGACTGCTAGTGTGAACAATCCTGCTCAGGTTGTCAACATGGACATGCGTAAATTCGAATCATTTTTAGGTCAACTTCATTCTGTTATTTCCCATTTTCACTAAATGAGGGTTATGTTGGCCTAAGGTAGCCTCGACCGCATAAACAAATGTTTTTAATGTAATACAGTGATACAATTACTAATTTAAGCTTGGGATTTAACAAGCAAAGTTTCCTCCTCAAAGTAAATCAGTAATTAAATTATTTGTTTTCTACATTGTATATTTACTTATAAAACTATAATAATTGAAACATGTAACTAGATAGTTTTTATAATGATATTGTTATGTAAAAAAAAAAACAACAACAACAAACCCACTTCACGTCTACATTTTGCACACTGAACCGGCGTATCCTTAACATAATGCCACGAATCGCGAATCGTTTGCGCCACGTATAAAACGTATTAGAGACGTCTCCGAAACTTAGGAACTTTAGGAAACTTAGGAGACTGAGCTATGGAAAATCCGTGCTGACAAATCTATCTCAAATTTGTTTCAAAGTAGTGTACGCGAAGTGATCGAGTTACCCAAGGGTGGGATTTCACTTCGCGGAAACAAAATTGAGACAGATTTACTGGCACGGCATTATACTTGCTTTTTCCGCGACGAAATCCTTTGTGCAACGTAGAAAAGGTTACGTGACACAAAAGACGGATTAGCCAGCCTGTCATTGTACTAGATCTGTCTCCTGTGGCCCAAGAAATCCGTCGCGGAGACAGCAGAGGAGACAGATGTAGTGCAATGCCATGCGTGCAAATCAGTCTCAATTTTGTTTCCGCGAAGTGAGATAGCACCCCAAGGAGGTACAAGCCCTTGAGATCATGTAAGCGGGAATCGTCTGACCTAGCTTAAAAGCCGCGAGGAGAAAATAAATTATGTCGGGCATGTGCTTAACTATATCTCTCTTGCAGATTGGTAGACAAAATATCCCTATACTTGGCTGCACTCGTAGGGCCACTTTCAAAAGGAGATATTCTTTTGTAATAGAAATTACTTTTTGCTACCATGTCTGAAAGTTGTGAGCAATACACAATTAATGCGTATCCTTTGCGAGGCAAGCTAAAAGAAATGTCACAATATTTTCCGACATATAAATCCAAATTACTTGACTGGGCAGTTGTCGGCACTAATCTGACATATAGCTTCACAATTTCCAATATTCCAACTAGCACATATTCAATTTTCGTCTGCCGGAAATAATCGGAAGATTGTTAAAAAGGGGATTTTAGGATGATCATTTTTTTTAAACCCTTTTCACAAATTTAAGGTGCTGTCATTGAATTTACCCTAATGTTTAGACATTACATCGTCGATATATTCATATCTTATCATGTGCTCAATTTTGGCGCTGTTCAGTCAAATGAAAAGTGAAATATAAGCAATATAAGCAATACACAATTCGCTATCTGTTATCGCCATGAATCTGTCGGCTTTGAGGATCTAGGCAGCAATTGAAAACCTGGTATTCTTTGTGCGTCTTAGAAAGTGACAGCTTTTCAATTAAATTAGTTGCCAGTGGAACTCAATCTCTCGTACGTCTCTTGAGATACCACCCATAATAAAAACAAAAAATATCCATTATGGCTACCCCTTTTCTAGAAAGTTAACAAAAAAAAGAAAGGTCGATGGCAGTCACTAAATCAAAAGAAGGCTACCTATAGCGAATGAAAATTCCAAGGTGGCCTGACTTTCATTTATAAATACAATTCTCTCAAAAGCTATACGGAGGAACATTCCAAGGTAGTTCATTTCGTTGCTCTATTCATACAAAGAATGTCTTCAGAAGTTAAAAAGATGAACATTCCAAGGTACGTTCATCTTATGAATGCTTTTCGTTGCTCTATTCATACAAAGAATGTTCTTCCAAGATAGTTGAAAAAGTGAACATCCGAAGGTATACTTCAGTCTTATAATGCTTTCGTTGCCCATTCATACAAAGAATGTTCTTTCAGAATTAAAAATTATGAACATCCAAGTACGTTCGCTTATGAATGTTTTTTCGGTTCTATTCATACAACGAAATGTTTCTTTCAGAAGCTTAAACAAGAGAACATTCAAGCGTAACGTTCGCTTAATGATGGTTCGTCCTTTCGTAGCCATATTCATGACAAGAGATGTTCTTGAGAAGTTAAAAAGATGAACATTAGTACTTCGTTTATGAGATGCTGTTGCGCCTATGTCATGTACAAAGGAATGTTCTTTCAGAAGTTAAGGAAGGAGTGAGACGATTCAAGGTACGGTTCGTTTATGAATGTTTTTTACGTTGCTGCCTATTCCATGGACAGAAGAAGTCTGTCAGAGAGTAAAAGAAACATTCCAAGGTACTTCGATCTTAATTATGCTTTTCCGTTGCTCTTCAACAAAGAATGTTCTTATCAGAAGTTAAAAAGATGAACCATTCATAGACGTTCGCTTATGATGGTTTTCGGTTGCTCATCATATCAAAAGAATGTCTCTTCAGAAGTTAAAAAGATGAACATTCCAAGGAATCATCTAGATGCTTTTTCGTTGCCTTATTATACTAGAGAATGTTATTTCAAGAAGTTAAAAAACGATGAATAATTTCACGCGTACGTTCATCTTATAGGATGATTTTCGTTTGCTCTAATCTACAAAAGAATTTCTGTTCTCATGAAGTACAAGCGTTGGGATATCCAGGTAGCGCTACGTTTCAAACAGCAAAAGCATTCTCGTCGCTCTTGTAGTATATTTTCAAATTGTTTTCAGAAGCTGAGAGGAGTCGTCGAAGCAGTAACGAACACCGATTTTGTTGAAAGAGCTCTCAGAGACAGCCACGAGTTTGGTGACAGAAAAAAGAAATCGAAAAGAAAAGCTTTAAATGTATTTTTTTTTTTTTTTTGTTGTGTTTTGTTAATAATCTTTTTTTTCTAAAACAAATAAATGATCACACTTGCATGCAAGTTCCTCTCCTATTAATGTAAACATAAAACAGCAATCATTATTTTTGAGTCGAAATTATGGTACGGAAGGAATTTGGAATCATGCATTTTTCATTCATCAAAATAATGCTAAGGTGAACTCATTTGATGTGATGGTTATGGTTCATATCACTTGCCCTGAGACGGACTGGACTTACCTTGAGACGGGTTTAGAGACGGTTTTAGAAATAGTCGTGGAGACATAAACGAAGAAAAAAAAAGAAGTATCGAGACCCTCCGTGACGGAAAAAACGCTCATTGGACCTGTCTACTTCATTAGGCCTAGTCAAGAAACTTTTAAAGTCATTTATTCAATTACGAATAACGAAATAGATTCATGATAATTGGTACAGACCCGTTATAGCAGAGTGACGTCTTAAAGACGTCTTAAAGACGTCACGTCGACCGTCTTAAAGACGTCAGGAAAAGACATCTTTATGACATAAATGTTGCAACCCACGGTTATGACGTTTAAAGACAGTCGTATTGTGTTACGGTCATATTACGTCTAAACTGACATCTTTATGACGTAAAAATACGACGTCTTTAAGACGTCAAACGCGGGTGCAAATTTACGTCATAAAATTTTTTTCTGACGTATTTAAGACGTCACTGTGCTATCAGGGATGTTGACATTAATACTGAGCCTCCTATCCTATCCTAACCTATCCTATATTATAACTCATGCTGTCCTACAACAAGGCCCTATTATACTGGCAGTGTGTCCGTCCTGCTAATAAAGTGCTACAGACAAATGTTTGAAGAAAGACAGTTACTTATTATTAAATTAGAACTTTTGTTAATGAAATAGAAAATTGTCATATGAAGCACCTTGAAATGTGTTATACATAATATGATAATAATTTAAAACAATTTTGATTATGTCAATAAGCCAAATGCCGGTTACATGGCTAAAATTGCATTTTCTATTCATTTTTCCCCTTTTTCCAAATCTCAGAATACTGCTTATGAAAATTCATGACCAACAGAAACATTGTATTTTGGTCAAAATGAAAGCAAAAAGTTGTCTATAAACGATCGTAAAAGACGTCTTAAAGATATCGTATTGGGTAAAAAATAGACAAAAAAGTTGTCTTATAGACGTTTAAAGACAATCTTAAGATGTCGTATTTGGTCAAAAACTGACAAGAAAAGTGTCTAAGACGTCGTAAAGACAATCAAAAAGTTGTCTTATAGACGTTTTAAAGACGTCTTAAAGATGTCATATTTGGTCAAAAATGACAAGGAAGTGATCTTATAAACGTCGTATAAAACGTCTTAAAGTATCATATTTGGGTAAAAAATAGACAAAAAAGTTGTCTATAGACGTTTTAAAAGACGTCTTAAAGATGTCGTATTTTGGTCAAAAAATGACAAGAAAAGTGGTCTTATAGACGTCGTAAAGACATCAAAAAGTTGTCTTATAGACGTTTTAAAGGACGTCTTAAAGATGTCGTATTTTGGTCAAAAATGACAAGAAAAGTGTCTTAAGACGTCGTAAAGACATCAAAAAGCTGTCTTATAGACGTTTTAACAGACGTCTTAAAGATGTCGTATTTTGGTCAAAAAATGACAAGAAATGGTCTTATAGACGTCGTAAAGACATCAAAAGACGTCATATTACTGTCATAATTTTTTTGCTGCCAAAATAGAAAATTAACGTCTTTGAAAGTCATTACCAAGAAGACATAACACATCGCATAGAAACATGTAAAGATTTAAATATCGATTCTATTAATCGTTTGGAAGACGTCCATTAAGACATCATAAAGATGTCGTGTTTACGACGGTATGACGAGTTGACCAGTTTGACCAGTTTAAGACGTCTTTAAGACGTCAGTCTGCTATCAAGGGGAGGGACAGTAGATTACGTAAGATCAAAGAATGTAGTAGTTCTAATGGTCCAAGGCACATTCCTTTTGTGTGCGATAGTTTGGTCAGGGTGGTATCTCACTTCGTGGAGACGTCCCCGCGACAGAATAGAAAATTTCACCTCCGCGACGTATAAAACGTATTACAGACGTCTCCAATACTTTTTATCCGTCGCGGAGACGACATTTTCTATTTTGTCGCGGAGACATCTCCGCGACGGAATCGTTTGCGCCACTTGAGACGTCGCTGAAACTTGGGAATGGCAAAGCCATGCTGACAAATCCGTCACAAATTTGTTTCAAATTAGTTTCCGCAAAGTGAGATACCACCCTTAATGCTGATTAGAAATGTAATCTTATTTCTTTATGGGAAAAGGTTTTAAAAAAATTTTAAAGGGGTGTATTATAGAATAATACAGAACATTATTTGACAAGCGATACCGTTATGACTCTACATTACACTAAGGGTGGTATCAAATAGACAGCCGGAGACTATAGACGTATCCGATATTGTTTCCATCGCGGAGACGTCTAAGAGATTATAATACTTTGGGGAGGAAACCTTGAGAAAATAATTAGTTTAAATTTGTTGTTTTGCTGAATCACAATAAAAACGTAATGTTTACTTGGTCGGGGCTACCTATGCCAACATATCAGCAAAAGAAAGGAACAGAATGATGTTGAAATACATGATTCGAATTTAAACACAATGTTGAAAAACCTGAGCAGAATTAAATGCTAGTCAATTCGGTCTTTTCCCCCCATCACAGGAAAGAAACTCATTTTTTATTCAAGACATTGACAATAACACAACATCGCATGTCCCCGCCTCCTTAATGAATAATATGAATAATACATGAACGAAAACAAAGATGACGGTCCAGGTTGGGCGGAGCTTCCGATTTTGAGCATGTGATTGGACAATGGATAGGTTTTTCGTTCAATGATTCGGTCGACGGTTCAAAACGCAGGAACACTAATAGAACCCATGAACAGTCTATTCTTATAGATTGCTGGTGAATGCCCGGCTTAGCAACAGCAGTGAATAGAAGGTCGTACAATTGATTGAATAACATGCGCATTGCGAAAAGGACATCACTATTAGTTGCATTATATGTATGTGAATTCCATTTGATGAGCAAACTGTACCGACGCACACTTGATATACCCCGTAAAGCTTAAGATTTTGGTTATAATGGCGATCTCTTTCCTGTGACATGACTGTGTGAGTACTCTTTTTAAATTCCTTATGTTTCAGTTCACAGATAGCGTTATTTTTTCACATAGATTAATGCTATAATCACCAACGAAAAATTATGTCTTGCCAAATCAATTTATAAATAGTGTGTATTTACAACGATAGTAACAATCAAATTAAATCATGAAAATTGAAATTTAATTCTAATAATAAATATATGAGCCACTTTTCTTTTAGATTACTTGTATCTGTAAGAAAAGAATATTGGATTAGACATGTTAGAGGCACGACTTTAAGGTTTTTGAAGTGGCTCTCAAGGACAAGTGTATACGCCGAAAATGCAAAAGCAGGTAAGCCTACAACAAAAAGTGATGATAATGCAAGCCATGGCGGCGACCCCTGGGCCCCGTGCCCCCTTTATTTGATAATTGCCATAATGTTAACTAATTGTGCCTCCTGTATTAATTCCTGTCTTCTGATTTATATCATCATAATAAAATGTTTTGTTTTTTGTTTGTTTGTTTTTTTTTGCTAAAATTCTTGTGACAAAATGCATGTTTTTAATCGTATCTTTATAATGACTTCTAATATTTCAGATTCAATGTCTCTGACAAGCTGGTGAAGCCATATTAACCTCGTCCGTAATGCTAGTCTGTCAAGACAGCAGCAAGAACATCGCGGCAGAAAAGCGCGATGGACGAGCTTTTTCACCATGACCGACTAGCTGTAAAGCTAGTCCTGCTCAAAAGCTCGTCAGTCTGGGCATCACTACGACTAGCTTTTAGGCTAGTCCGTCAAACTAGTCGGTCACGACGGACGAGCTTTAACATTAGTCTGTCGTGACCGACTAGCTTTAAAGCTAGTCTGTCATGACGGACTAACTTGACGGACTAGCTTTCAAGCTAGTCCGTAGAGACGGACGAGTTTTAAAGCTAGTCCGTAATAACCGAGTTGTGTTGAAGGAAAGCTAGTCCGTCGTGACCGACTAGTTTTAAAGCTAATCAGTCTGGGCATCACTACGACTAGCTTTAAAGCTAGCCGGTCTACCCGTTTAGGTTTTCAGTGGAATGAAATGATAACTAGTCGAAGTCGTCATAAATAAAATATATAAAAATTTATTCTAATATGAATACTCTCTTCAGTGAACACAACATTGATATAATTCGGACCTCTCCCGTTCAATCCGTACTTAAACACTTCATGCAGGCGCGAATCCGAGATTTTCTCTGGGCCAAGAGCGCATCCCACACATTTTGACATTTTGGTACACTCCTCAACATTCCCAAAGCGGGCAAAGACTGTTATTTTGGTTCAGGGATCGTACTTTTGATTTTAGTCCTGCCTACGGCCATCCCAAGCAAAAAAAAATATTCCAACCCGGTAATTTTGTCCATCTGTTCGTTTTTATCGTTTAAAAACATTAGAGGTCTTTTCCTTTTTCCCTCTCTCCCTTTAGATTTTATGGTATTTATTTATGAAAAGGGCCGACTGACTCTTGGGCCTTTTTCTACCCTTGTTTTAAAATTTAGAACATAGAGCGGGGAGACGGGTCCGTCAGGGGCTCTCCCCTTAAAGCTAATCTAGTGTTTAAGTCATGAGATTGAATCATGAAAGAAACTGTCTCAAAGTGATAGGAAAGGTTGATAACAATGCACCTAAGAATAAAATTTATTGTTTATTGATGTGAGGTTTTTGAATGAAGAAAATGATAGGAAATTTACCATATTTTTCTAAAAGTAACCTGCACAGCACTAAAAAAATGCATGTATGGGACTACATGCACATGTGCTCACATGTTCGGGACCCGAACATATCAGCTTTTTTGGTCATATTATCATTATGAGGGCATTTGAAGAGCAATCCTTTTCAGTGTGACTTTCTATAGAAGCAATCAGAATAGAATACTTCCTAAATACCTTCAAAATAATTTGAAAGCCCACAATTATTTTCTTGACCCATGGTTCACCTTTCCCACTCCACTAGCATTTGACTAGATTCTATTTAAGGACGCCATTTAATTTTAGCAAATTTGGTTTAGGCTTTGAAATTTTTCATGTACTGCTAATGTCATGTCCACGGAAATGTTTGATTTAGTAACTTTTCCAACCGGATATTATAAGGATGATAGTAGTCTTTGAGTTTCTTGAGCACCTTTTTCTCAATCGAAGGATGAACATTCTTTATGGACCTTTTCGAACAATGTTTCCGCGGTACCCTTTGGCAGAATACTCCACGATCTTGGTCGAAATACAAATAATACTTGTTAAAAAATTTGGAAATGCCGATAAAATCTTCCACCTTCTGCAAAATAGGAACGGGGTCACTACGAAATACACCCTCATCAATGATGAGAAACTGCTCTCGTGGGAAGACCTCAAACCATCGCCGAAGATGGCTCTCGTAGAGGGCGTTTTCTATAACAGCATTGTCCTCAAAAACACCTCCGTTTTGCTTGAGGACAGTTTTCTCGAAGGAGCTGCCTAGGAATGGCTTGGTTGGGGCACCAGGTGGTTGCGGTAAGTATTTGAGATATCCTGGTCGTCTGGTGTGTCTCATGTATAGGTATGATGACATGGCCCTTTCCACGGGATCCCTGATCATAACGATGAACTTCATATCCGGGAACTTCTCCTTTATCTTAAGTGGCACGACATGGCTAAGGATGTAAGAAGGAGTGTATTCCATAGTAACCTGGTACTTGGAGGATATCGGCATATGGGCACGGTACCAATCTAGACTCTTGTCGGCGTTCTGGTCCCAGTAATAGACGTCCTTTGGCTTAGCATGGACCATGTCAGGATGCATCCGGAGGAAGAACGAAAGAGCGGTTGTACCACATCTCTCCATTCCAATACCAAGGACTGTAGGGGTTCGTCTTTTGCAGTCAAGAGCATGTTGATTTGTCTTCGAGCACCACGTTCTTACACCGTCACGTATTTCTATAGTCGCTGTCCGAACCGTTTGCAAATCTTCGGGCAGAGTGGGCTTAACTACAGAATCTTCAAACACTCGGACTGGTGCGTTAGTCGTGTTTAGACCTTCACTGGGCTGTGTTTTTCCAGGAGTTTGTTCTGCGATTATAGCAGTCGTGGATTTTGCAACAATAAGTGTTGCCGAATCTGACTCTCTCACCACACGAATGGGTATTGTTGTCGCATTTGTGTCGTTGACTAACAGTTCTTTCTCTGTAGAAATGTTCGCAACGGTTGCCACTGACTGTGATTCATCCACGGCACTCACTGATCGACTCGAAGTCACAGTGTGGTTCGCGATAAGCCATTTTTCAGAGGATCTAGTTTCATCGGTATCACCTGCAACCAAAGACTCGCTGAACGCCCCCTTTCCTCTTGTGTCATCGTCGTCTTCTATTGCGCTCGTCAACAATGGTGTTCTAGCCGCATCCCGAAGATGCAAGAAATTCGTGTCATCTCCTCTGAATAGTTTTGCCCTTCCGAGGGTAAGGAAGATTGCAGCCACACTGGCATAAGCGCAGAGCACACCTAGAGCAAATGATTTGCTGCATACCAATCTTCTGATACCACGCATGTTGTCAATAGAATGATGAACTGCAGGAGTTTAAAGTGAATAAATGAACGAAAGTAGGTTTAATGAGGTATTATTATGCAATGAATTTGCCAAGAGAACTGATGCTGACAATACTAAGCATAAGCATTATAAATGGGCTAACTATATTTGGGGGAAAATACGAGACAAGACAGTATTTAGCACCGACCCCCCCCCCCCCCCCCCCCCCCACTTCCTGCTTTTAGAGAAAGTGGAATTTGTATTAGGGAGGAAAAAATATCAGGTTTGATTTCATTAGACTCTTTTTTTCAGTTAAAATTTAAGAACTTCGAAGTAAAAAAAATGATTAAATTCAACCGTTTAATAATATACAAAAGAAAAAATCCAACAATATCATTTTGTGAGGTTTTTCTATGGGGAGAGGGGCAGAATGATTCACTTCAGCAGACAAAGGAATTGGCAACCCGAAACAAAATTTTCAAAACAAAAACAAACATAAATTTATTATTTTGTCAATATGAATCAATTTAAGTTACTGCTTACCACACCCCTCCCCTCTTCCGTATTAAGAACATTACTTATGGAGCGGTTCAAAATCTGTATATTTTCATCAGAAAAACATACTGGTAAGTACCATGGTAACATTACAAATGAAAATAAACATAAATATATGGTATGTTAATGCTTGCAGCTTGTGCCAATATATAGAGAGGACCGTCATTGTAAATATATACCATCAATATGATTCAGAGAAAAACTTGAAAGAAAGGCAAGATTTTGTTATTTTTCGACCTGTAGTAAACTATTCGACTATTCGGCATCAAGATCTTAAAAAGAAAAATACCCACAATCGCGTCATCGCGTAGTAGAGAACTAGACTTGACAGTTGCCCACCTAGGCTTCTATCGTACTTGTCACTTTCACTCACACTATAATGGCAGTGAAATTATAACAGCCACCTATCCCCCTTGAAATTGTGCCAAAATCATGGCCAAATTGTGTTATAACCAGCATTAATCAAATATAATTAGAATAAAAGTGTATGTTATCTTACCATTAGAGCTGATGTAGATTGATGACGTGGGTTATAATTACAGTCGACTCTTCATACATGTTCTCATTTTACTGGAGTGATAGTATTACGTAAACTTTTGCATTTTTCGTTGGAGGGGTGTTTGCACGCCGCGGTATTTTGAGCCTCTTTGCATGCAGACTCGTGAATGTTGGTGAAAGGGTTTCAGTGTTTGCTCGTACCTGCGTGTTTCGGATTATCCGATGTCCACTATTCAAACTTTATGGGCTTCTGTTGACTTTAAAGATCTTTGCGCACCACACATATGGAAAAGATCTCAATGGGCCCATCAATGAGGCTTTCATTTTTCTATCAAATCCCAAGAACGATTTGAACCGGCAACACATTTATTGAGGCAGTGAAGGGGGTTCACTCACCACAATGTGCCACTCATGCGCGTCCACGAAAAAGCGTTGAAAAGGGTATGTGTGTGTTTTCTGCTTTATGGTGTCGTCGACGCATTAAATAGGGGTGTTTTCAAATTCAATCGTCGCTGTCATTTTCAGCTTAAATCCCTAAATTTCACGATTTTTGCGACAATTAAGATTTTTTATCCAGTCTAATATCGAATAAGAGTGCAAATTGACTCATTGTCTTTGTACAATACAATATTAAGGGTTCATTTCCAGGGTGTGTGAACGTCGTGTATTGGTAGCATTTTGTCTTTAAGTGACCCACCCCCCCCCCCCGGGACTATATATGCCCTTTCCAACGGAGACAATGGGTGGTATTCTTATAGCCATGGTTTAGTTAACCCTAGGTAAACTTAGACCACATTTTTATGGAGTGCCAGTTGTCAACTTATTCACCAAGTAAGAATTATTCTAATCCGGAAGCAAAAAGTTGTCATGGGTGTCACGAAATGAGAAGATTAGGAAAGTATGAAAATACAATTAATTTTAATGAATTAATTATTGATACATTATCTTTGCCATGAATATGGAAAATGTAACATAAAACACAGCACTCAATAAAAGTGTGGTTTAAAATTCTAATTTAGACTGGGATTAAACCTAGGTTTGATTATCAGAATACCACCCAATGTCTCCTGGGGGGTGTAACACAAAGACTTACGATTGATTAAAAGTTACGAATTATTTTTTCTCAGTAGCCTCATGATGGACAGGATGCTCCAAAGTTGATGATCTTAATCTTAACCCTAGCCCTAACCCTACTCTTAATCATATCCAAATCCTAATCCATGACTGTACCAGGTTTTCAAATGAGGTTACCAAGAAAAAATCAATCGTAACTTTAATCAATCGTAAGTCTTTGTGTTACACCCCACTGGAGTGTGTTTCACCAAATTCACTTCTTTCGCCCACCATTCAAATTTCGTGGAATATTTTCAATCGAAGGTTAATTGTGCTTGATCGACAACATTAAACGTGCCAGATGAGACTCAGATGTTTGCCAGGCATACCCAAAAGCAATGTAAAGATTTATTTTAAAAATTAGAGTTCATTAATTATAATAACAGTTATTGCACAAACAATTTGATTGCCCGACAAAGCAACAACTAATGTATTCAAACCGGATTCCAAATATTGTAGTTCATTCTTTAATGACCGGTTGTTTGAATATATTTATATAGATTTATGTCCCCAGGAAAGAAACATCTTATAATAACTCGCCTAATTACTGAGTTCTTTAAATGGATGCTCTTTATTGGGGAACGAGGTATTTAATTAAAACAATAGGCCTCTTCAGTATCAAGTTTACATACATTGCTTGTCGCTGTCAAGCCTCTAACAATAACTTCCAGGCCGTAGAGTACAGCCTTTGTCTACAGGCTTTAAGTGTGAAAGAAATTTGAATATGTCAATAAAATAGACCAGTTTACTAAGTTATTATAATGTTATGCATACTTTTTAAACAAAGGTTGTTCTTGACATTCTGAAAACTTGAATGAGGGCTTGGCTGACATAGCAACAAGTAATGTATCCAAACTGGATTCCATGTATTGTAGTTCATTGTTTTGTTACAGGTTTTTTTTAATACCTTGTTACTTTGTCGCCAGTAAAGGAACATGAATAAATTATAATAACTTACTAAACTGGTCTATTGGTATTGACCCAACCAGTTACTGTTATGCTAGGCAATGTTCATGCAGGCTTTAGAGCCATGGCATATTTCTAAGCTCAACTGATTTCTGTTTGCCTGAAATGTGATTGAGAATCCGTTTGAACCTTTATAAATCATATGCGCCTCCGCGCCGGGTGAAATATTTAATTGGACAAACTACCAACCACCAAAAGTAAAAGTGAGTGTTCTCTACAAATTTTGCTTTAATGGAATATCTGTTTTATTTTCGTTATTTAAAAAAATGATTGTTTACGTCGTTTTTGCCAGCCAACCATATATAGGGCTTGTCTCATTAAGAGGCAAAAACTTGCGAATGTGCGAGTGGTCACAGTGCCCTAGCGAGAGAGATTTATAATCTACTTCATTTTATTAGTTATCAACGTGATGCATTTTTCTTGTAATGTGCTTGCCTAACTCTAAAAAATAACGAAGCATGCAGTAAAAAAAAAAAAAAGGGTAGGGGACATTTTGACATTTACTATTCACGTAGTGGGCTTGAATCTACCTTATTGGCTACCTGATTGTTTTCACATTGATTGAAATTGCATGTTTTTTATTAAAAACATTGCTAATTATCAAGATATTATTTTGTATTTCATTACTTTACCTGTGGTTGGGCTGGTTTTTATATTGATTATATCATATCATCCGTCAGTGGCGGGGGATAAAAAGATATTCATTTTCTCTTTCACGTTTGCATGGTTGGAATTATGTCAAATCAATGTGTTCAGACCTAAAGCTGTTATTTTTATGATCTTGCCCATAGAAAAAGAAACCTCGTCGTAGTGGAGATCATAATCCACAATGTTTAGACGGAATACCATTCTCACCACGGCTCTTCGTCTTACGGCTCTAGCAACCCTATGTCTTATTATTAATGTAGTGATTCATATGGAGGTCTACTCTGAGTTTAACCCGAAACCTCCAAGTCTGAAAGAACCAGTTCTGGAATCGGTATATGCCTGGCCAAGTCTTAAAGAAATAGTCGTGAAATTGGTATCTACACAGCCAAATTTGTTAGGACCAGTTCTGGAATCGGTAACTACACGGCCAAGTCTTAAAGAGCGATTGGTAGAATGGGCAACGAAGATAATTCGCATGGAGGATTTGATTTATATCCAATGTCCGTCGGATGGTGACTTTGGTGATGAAGCGTGGAAGGATCTCGAGTGCAAGAAGAGACTCCCATCTGTGCTCGGTGTAGGATTCCAACGGTGTGGTTTGACTGCCTTGAACCTCTTCCTCAGCACGCATCCTGTCATTAAACACACTATTCCATACGAGGTAGCCTTCTGGAATCGTAACAAGAACCATGGGGTTGAGTGGTATCTGAAGCAGATGCCCGTATCATCCAAATACCAGGAAACAATGGAAACCACTTCCACTTACATCTTCGACGATGATGCTCCGAAAATGATTTCTTCTGTCAAGCCCGATATGAAATTTATTGTTCTAGTTTGTGACCCGATCGTTCGCGCAATGTCAGACTTCATGCACCTCCATGCTTCCACCGGGACCGGGTATCAAGATCACTTTGAAGGGCGCCCTCCCGAAATTCCCAACGGGGCCAATCCATACCTTGCGGAGATATTTGACAAGTCAGTTCTAGGCAACCACCAAGGTCATCTCTTGGCGGACAATCCACTATTCTTACATGGTCAGTACATCCTCTACGTTAACAAGTGGTTGAAGTATACTTTCCGATGAGAAACTTCCTCTTCCTAGACGGCGAGTCTTTCAAAACAGATCCTCTGCCAATCCTCAGACAAGTCGAGGACTTCCTTCAGATTCCCAGATACTTTGACACGGAAAATGTCTACTACGATACCTCCAAGGGTTTCTTCTGTAGATCTAAACCTTCTCGTGCGTGTACGCCAAAGGGCGTTGGTCGACAGCATCCTCCTATAGCGTCGGATGTTTATGAAAAGCTGGAGACTTTCTACCGAAAGTACAACAAAGAGATAGAGCTGTTGATTGGGAAAAACTTTACTTTGTCGTAAAAATTATTTGTTTTTCTGATGTAATAGATCATCAATCATGGTGTCATAGCTCATTTAAAACGGAAGTGTGAAATATTATACTTAAATCTATAGGCCTATGACTGTGATATAATACGTCTTCCTCTCTCTCCCTCTCTCTCTCTCTCTCTCTCTTTCTCTTTCTCTCTCTCGTTTACATGTCAACAACTTAAATAAAAAAAACAACAACAGGCAATTGGTATTTTAGTTGCAAATGGTAGGCATATATATATTATCATCGGGAGGGCGTTTCATGAAAGGACTTGTCGGACGTTTTTTCCGACAAACTGTTATAAGCTACTGAAATGCTTTCATCTGATTGGCTAAGAGCAAATTTGTCGGATAAAATGTCCGACAAGTCCTTTGATGAAATGCCCCCCCCCCCTCTCCCCAGGTCATGCAGGTAAATAGTTCATTCAGTTCAAACTTTCTTAATAGATTTGCCATGAAACTCGCCTATCAGCCTGATCAGCCTATGTTGTTTATAAACATTTATTTTCTCTCCTAGATGTGGTTCCAGCATTGCCTGAAAGGGGCCGATAACAGAGTGGAAAGGGTTCGTTATTTTATCTTTTATAACCGGCCGCGCAAAGAGCTGGAAAGAGGGAGCGTTCGCTATTTAATCAAAGTTAATTTGGGGGCCGCTTGAAATATTAAAAAACGCCCTCATCAAACATAAATTATTGCAAAGGTCAACTAGAGAATGATTTGGGGTTTTGGGGAGTGATGTTTTTGTTGTATAATACATGTATACGATGTAATAGGTGATATTTTATTAACCCTATGTACGAACTTTAAAAACTTTATAGCTGATCATACAAGTTTATCATTCATTTATTGCATGATCACTATACAGGATCTTTCTCTAATTACAACACTTTTTTATATTGTATTTACGTAGCCCAATGTAAGCGTAAGACCCATTATACAATGTTAATTGCAAAATAAAGAATGATGTCTTTTTTTTATTATTATTATAGGCATGCTTTAGTATAGAGTGCATATGTTTAGTAAGTTTGAGTTTTATCTTTATTTTGATAAATGATAAACAGTAATATATATGATATGATACTATACTAAGAAAGTATAACATAAAGTTTTGCTACAAGATAAAGGAGAACTTGAATACTTTATTATTTGTCATCACCCTCATTGTATTGGTGGATTTTTTTTTTCCTTCACAATTTAAGATAATAAAAGCGTTTATCTAATCAACGTAGTCATCAACATCACATGGTACATTGTTGTTTCGCCCAATTCTTAATCTAATTTTGAATAAAGAGAAATATCACTCGTATATAAAGTTTGGAATTCATAAACCATGTTATTCAGTTACACCATGCACCCTTATCATAAAAGTACTATCATAAAATTATCAGCTATTAAACTAGACCTGACTTTTCACTGCAACCAAAGAGGATTGGACCAATCGTATTTCCGTACAGCTTAATTTTCATGTCCTTTACAAAAATGGGCATATCGTGGGGAAGTACTCACTCAAGCATTTAATACTAAATGACTTTTCTATTTCAGCTATTTCTAGCTATCAATATATATATAACATATAGACCTATGTAACAAATTTGGCCAAATTGTATGTACATTTTGTCTGTGGCCATTTTAACCCTAAAAAGACTGGGGGCCATCATGCCCCCCCCCCCTCGACATCTTCCGCGGCCATTCCGCCGCGCGAATTTTTTTATCACGCCGCTTGCTGACTATTTACTTTCAAGTCTCACGCATCTTTTAAAACCATTTTCGCGAAAATCGGTCATACCGTTACGACGCTGCACGATTTTCAAAAATATCCGTCAGACCGAAAACGGCTCAAAAACGTGATTTTGTGTACAAAGTCAATGCAAATTAAGTTTTTTTTTTCACCTTATTCATAAAGATATGATTATTTTCACTTTCATTGGCTGAAATCAATTCATTTAAACATTATTATGCTTCAAAATGTTTCTTCAATAACTTTTGCGAAAAAACAAAGAATAAAAAAGGTAAAAAAACATAAAAAATACATAAGAAATTAATCAAACAATAAAATACATTAAAAAATTAATTTCGATACGAGAATTTTTTCCTAGTACAATAAATTGTTAGGAATGCTATAAGGAATAATAATACACAAATTTAGCCATTCTATGAGCTTTAGTTTTTCAATTAGAGCAAAAAGTATGGTTTCATGCATAAATTAGCATAATTAATTCATATAAAATAAATTGATATTATTTCGGAAAAATTAACAGCGCAGTCTTGTAGATTACCATGGCACACTACCATCGTGCAAATTTTCGGCCCGGTCGGCCAAGATCTTAGGGGGCCACCATGCCCCCCCCCCCCAGTCTTCACAGCTAGCAAAACACCCCAGTCTTATTACGGTTAAGGTTAATAATATTTCGTGGCACTTGGTAGGGGGAGAATATTGGCTTATTTCAACACCCCCCCCCCCCCACTCGGCGCGTCAACTGTATTCTCGTTCCGGATTCTGATTTGGGACCCCATTTTAGATATTTCCTCAAAGGATTGAAAACTACCTCTAGTTAAACATAATTAAATTCGAGGGAAAATGCTATAAAAAAGGACCCTATTTCAATGATTTTTTTTGAATTTTTCCCCCCACCGTGAAAGTGTGGCCTTAAAAGTAAAATATACCCCTTTACCCGAAAGATCGGGGACGAGCATACTTAGTATACGTGTATGGTTGCCCGCCTGAGTGGGGGAGGGGCGGCGGGATTTCGACAATACGTTGATTTGTTCCTTTCTTGAATAATTCGGAGTAAAATCTTCCTGATAAACCTTCAGAAAGTTTCTTCAGGGTGGTGTATAGGTAAACTGTTTACTACGACTAGCCCGCACACCCCAGCTAACAATTGGACGTTTCCTGAACGTTTTAAGAACGTTCCAAGTTCGTTCTATGGACGTTTTGTCAAAACGTTTAGAAAACGTCCTTTTGTGGAAGGTTTTGGACGTTAATAAAACGCTTCCAAATGGGACGTTTAGGAAAACGTTTTTAAACGTTTAAAACCCAAAAAGAACCTTTCGAAAAATTTTAAGGACCTGTAGAAAACCTTTGGAACCTTATAAAAGTCCAAAAACCTTTCACAACGTTCTGTGGACGTTCTACGGACGTCCAGAAAACCTTTAAAAAACCTTTGGAACGTTCCATGGACGTTCTGCGGACGTCCAAAAAACCTTTAAAACGTTCCGAAAACGTTCTGCGGACGTCCAGAAAACCTTTGGAACGTTCAGAAAACGTTTTAAGAATGTCTATAGGAACGTTTGGAGAACCTATTTAAAACTTATGTAAACATGTAATAGATAAAAATATTTTTGCACCTCAAGCTCTTGGCTTAAGAGTGAAGTGTCTCCAATCAAAATCATGCTTAAAGGGCAGACTTGAGTGAGATTCATTTGATTTAACACTATATAATGATCCAGTAAATTTATAGTTTGTTGAAAGTATTGTTTGTAATGGTTAGTTATTACTTTATTTGTTATGTTAGTACATTCCAATACTGAATTAGTGTTTTTTAATGTTTATGTGTGTTTTCAGAACAATATTACAATAAAACGAACACAAAAGCAGGAATTACTTTGCTACATAGAAAAAACTTCATTAAAAACGTTTATTTCCATTATGTCTAAACGTATTATATGCAAATTACCACTCATTTGCATAAAGTCCTATTTGGACGTTTTAAAAGTTCATAAACGTTCAATAAAATATGTCTCGTTATAAGGTTCCAAATAAAACGTTTTGTGAACGTTTGATTAAAACGTTCCATTTTGTAACGTCCAAAAACGTTTAAAAACGTTCTTTTTGGAACCATTATTTTTTCACAAATTGAAATTCCACTTGGACTTATATGAACGTTTTCTAAACGTTCATTTCAGACGAGGGACCTACGGACCTGAATAAACGTTTTTAAAACGTTCTGAAACGTTTTGTGTTTGCTGGGACGTGGCGGCGTCCGGGGCTAGTAAACTGTATGCGTTTGTTGTTTTGTGTGTTTTTATTTTTCTTTGTTTCGTTTTGTAGGCCTACATGTTTCATAATTATTATTATTACTGCTGCTGTTGTTGTTGTTGTGATGTTGTGTTGTTTTTTTTATTTTTTTTTTTTTTTTTTTTTTCCTTTTTTTTTTCGGCCTTTTTTTTTCCTTTTTGTTTTTTTCGTCTTCTCATTTTATTTTCTTTTTGGTGATATTTTGGAGGGGTCTCTGATCTTCGCGCGCGGAGCAGTGATTTTTCATTTTGTCTTTCCTCTTTGTGTATACCGTACGGGGTAGCCAACGTAAACATAGAAATCTGGGGAAAACCAAATCTATTTTTAGACGATCTGATTTCGTCAGTCATGAGTTTTTCGTACACTGTGGGTGGGAAATCCCTTACTCGCACACAGCAAAGAAATCAGGGACAGGACCATGAGAAAGGAGCCTCAAATCGACCTAAAAATTCATCATTAGCGTCTACAAAATCGTCAGGCACTGTTCAACGGGGAGGCAAGCGCAATACTACGGGAGAGCAGCCCGCTGGAAACCGCGGGGCTGGAGCAAGCACGAGTCCACATAAACCAGCAGGTACAACAACTACAAAACCTCAGCAAACATCCACAATTGTCACATTCTCAGACTTGAAGAATCGTCAAAGTAAACCTGG
>CALNVZ010000674.1:8766212-8786209 GCA_940671915.1 Paracentrotus lividus | reverse complement strand
CATAAATTATATTAACCTAGTAAGCACACAACCAAGTACTTCCCCCTCTCCCAAACACTTGTAGTTTATCCTCTACAAGAAAAAATCAAGAATCCAGCTATTTGTAACACACACTCAATCGAGATATTGGTCAGTTCGCTCTTGCTTTAATCTATATTCAGGCAACCTTGGCCTTTTACCCAAGTGAGATTTTATTTTTTCAAAACTTAAAGAATAGAGCCACCAAACGTGAAAATAATTAATGGGTTCCTTCTTATTCTTTTATTTTCTTCTATGTAATATAGAAAAAAACAAATAAAATATTTACAAATGATCAAAATGATTGAAACAACCACAATCTTCCTAATCATCATTGTGGACAGCGAATTGAAAAGGCTGGGAATGAGGACATGCTGGTCCACTTTGCGATGTGCGGTATCAGTGACAGAGAAAGAGAGTTAAAGACCCTCCTCCAGAATTAATGGGCCTGGAAGGATAGGACAATGTGATTGAGAACAGAGAGGCTGAGTATGGGATGATGTAATGGGCGCTAGGAGAGAACATACCCACTGGCTCCAGACAATACTATTTAAACTTCACCAGTTGTTGGGCGGAATCCTTTGTGGTGAGACCTCGCAGAAAGACATGGCGGGGGCGGGACGAGGGGTCTATCAAAGCAGGACAGAAGAAAGTGTCAAAATTACCCACATTGACCCAAAACGACAGGACCAGCATGGACGGGGGGAGCCATCAATGGAAATACCACTGTCCTCCCAACACAAGTGGGAAAACGGACATTAAAAATGCACTGATGATGCATTGTAATATCTTACCTCCTTCGTGTAATTAAAGTCTTTCATTATTATCTAACTCCTTCTTTATTCAAAACTAATTAGAATTCCTCCAGAAGACTTGAGACAAGCAAAGTTCCATACGAGGTAGCCTTCTGGAATCGCTAGACAAGACCATGAGGATTCGAGTGGTATCTGAAGGCAGACTGCCCGTCATCATCCAATACACGGAAACCATGGGACAAAAATGAACCCCCACTTTTCCCCCAAACTAATACAGTACATCTCTGATAGGGTGTGCTGGAACCGAAAATGAATTCTCTTCTGTAAAACCAAGATCAGTGAAAGTATTTCTAAGCTCGTGACAACGATCGGAAGGTCGCCGCAATGTCAGACTTTGCACCTCCATGCTACCACCGGGACGGGTATCCAAGATCACTTTCAGAAGGACGCCTCATTCGAAATTACCAACGGGCGCCGATCCATACATAGCGGAGACATTCGACAAGTCAGTTCTAGGTAACCAACAGGTTCATCCTGACGAACAATCCACTCTTAGTACGTGTATGGTCAGTACAATTGTCTACAGGTCACAACAAGTCGTGTGACAGCTCTTCTGTAATGAAAACTTCCTTCTTCCTAGACCGGCAAGACGTCTTTCAAAACCAGGATCCTTCTGCCAATCCTCAGACAAGTCGAAGACTTCTTCAGGATTTCAGATAACTTTGACACGACAACGTATATTACGATACTCCAATGGGTTTCTTCTTAGATCTAAAACCTTCTCGTGTGTGTACGCCAAAGGTGTGTCGACAGCATCTCCGCTTATAGCGTACGGACTCGTATATGAAAGCTAAACAGACTTCTACCGAAGTACTAACAAAGAGATAGAGCTGTTTGATGAGGAAACTTTACTTTGTCGTAATCAATTATTTTGTTTTGGTTGTAATAGATCATCAATCATAGGAGTCATGCTATTTAAAACGGAAGTGTGAAAGTATCTTAAACTATACGGCGAATAGACTGTATATGATACGTCTTCCTCTCTCTCTTTTCTCTCTCGGTTATGTACATGTCAAAACAAACTAGATTTTTTTTAAAAAACAACAAGCAATGTATTTTAGTATGCAACATTGTAGCATATAATATCTTATCATCAGGTCATGCAAGTAAACTTACGTTATTCAGTTCAAATTTTCTAATTAGATGCCCTCGAAAACTCAACCTATCAGCCTGTATCAGTTCCGAATGATAATGTTTATAAACATTATTTTCGTTTTAGGATGTGTCCAGTGCATAACGGGCCGATAACACAAGGGAAAAGGGTTCGCTGGATATTTATCTTTTTTTGTTATCAACCGGCCGCGCAAAGAGCTGGAAAGCCGGATGCTAGGCGGTCTGCTATTATTCAAAGTTATATTGGGAAAACAAATTAACGAAAACCGCACTCATCAAACATACAATGATTGCACCAAGGTCAGACGCTCGAGAATGATTTGGGGTTTTGGGGAGTGATGTTTTTGTTAGTGAATACATATATACGATGTAATACGGCGATACCTTTAGTTAACCCTAAACGAACTTAAACTTTAAAAAGCTTTAAAGATAAGATCATTACAAACTTCTATATTTATATATTGCCATGAATCACTATGTATTAAATTTTTACACGACAAGGCCCTCTTTTCTCTATTACAAACACTTTATTTATAATGTATTTACGTAGGAAACACCAATGTAATGCGTAAGACCATTATACGAATGTTAATTGCACAAAAAGAATTATGTCTTTTATTTTTTTATTCACTTCAAGCAGCTTTAGATATAGAGCGTGCATTTATATGTAGTAACAGTTATAGATTTTTATCTTTATTTTTAGCTAAATGATCAGCGAGAAAGTATGTATAAAATGGGATTACTATACTAAGAAACCATAACTACACAGTTTCTTGCTTACAAATAAAGGGAAAGTTGAATACTTATTATTTTCATCACCTCAATTTAATTAGTGTATTTTTATTTTCTCTCAATCTTAAGATCCACTAAACAGCTTTTATCAATCAACGTAGTCATTCAACATCACACGGTCCACATGGAGCTTATGGGTTTTTTACGCCCATTTCTTAATCTTATTTTGATTAAATAAGAGAAAAATATACTTCGTATACAAAGTGTTGGCATTCATAACCCATGTTAACTTCAGTACTTACCACCCACCAAATCTATTCATTAAAAGTAATATCATAAAATTATCAGCTACTAAACTAGACTAGACGTGTAATGACAGCAGATTTATGATACAACTATAAAACATAATGTACCTCCAATTCGAGGAAATGTTTATTTGGGCAACACTTTCTGGGGGGTACTCCGTTAATATTTGAGGCTGATCTGTATAATGTGAGGGCTCAAACCGGGACTTCAATATTCAATGTTCAAACGCAGAAAAAAAGATGATTTCTGTAAGGAAATCTTGTGAGTAAATTGTTACTAAAAAAAAAAAAAAATCCATAATATTGCGATGAAATTAATCAATAATATCAAGTGAAATGCAGAACGTGAAAGGAAAATATATATAAAAAATGATAATTTCTGATTACCTTTCATAAATAATGTAGTCAGCTAGAGTCCATAATATAACTGACATGTATAAAATTAAAATGTTGACAGGAGAGCCTGACAGATCTGCTATACCGAACCGTAGGCCTACCAATGGATAATCCTCGATGAAGTTCAACGCACTTTGCGAGTAGGCAGGGATCTTTGTAGTGAATTAACAGTAAATCCTGCGCAACCGTAATTTTCCACGTCCTTTACAAAAATGGGAAAGTACTTACTCAAGCATGATACTAATGACTCTTTTATTTCTAAGCTATCAGTATATAACATAAAAACTAAATATACTAGATCTATGTAAAAATTAGCGCCTACAGTGATGTCACATTTTGTTTTGTGCCATTCATACACCCAACTAAACACCACAGCTGGCACCCGGGCATCACTAAGCCCCCCTTCCGCGAAGCACCTCACACGACATTCCGACCCGGCACCCACCTCTCACCACCCGAACAACCCACGCCGGAAATTCTCTATTTAATACGCCGATGCGACCTATTTCGTTTCAGGTCATCCCGCATCTTTCAACCAACCACTTTACCATCGCGCAGACCAAATCGCTAACATGCCGTCTAAATAACCGACGTGCAACAATTTTCAAAAATATCCTCAGACGGGCATTTTACATCTTATCCTCGCGCGCTACAAACGTCAACTGCAACACCTAGGAATTAAAGAATTTCTCATCACCTTATTCACTACATAGATATCTAGACCTCTATTCATCTTTCCACTTCCAGGCTGATATATCAATTTATTTAAAACCAATTATTATCTCGCTTGTACAATGGTTCCTTCCACCAAATCATTTGAGCCGAACAACAAAACCAAGACCACACACACCACAAAAAGGTCAAAAAACCAACAAGCTAAATACATCACCCAGACCATTGCAATACAAACCAATCTAATACATTAAAGAACATTTCAATTTACGATACAAATTATTTCCTACACTGAATCAAACAACCACAAATGAGTAAATCTTACCCCAATACCTGACGAGCACAAACCACGGTACACCCTGCGCTGGACACAATTGCAGTAAAACATATATTACTCATGCAGTAGCAGAATGATACTCAGACAAACGAGACTTATAGTCATCTAGTCATCCATTCCTAGCTTCGAAACAGGACGTAAAACAATTAATTGACCATTTCTTGCGAGTATACGTCTTTTTTACTGCTTCTGTATAAAGCCTGCAAACAAAAATTTACTCTGATTGGAGCAGCAGAGTAAAGCTAGTTTACTCATTTTCCTTGCGCAGCTTACCTTTCTATACATACTGTGTAAGCAGTAAACAAAAAATTGACTCGTTGGACTAAAGATAATATGTTACTCAATTATTCTTGCGCGTATCTTTATACTAGCTCTGAATTAACCAGGCGTAAACAAATTTATCCGTTGGAAGTCAAGCATAAGTTACCTCATCTTGCAAGAGGTACCTTTTTTTTCCACTAGAATGTAGTACAATTGTTAGGAATGCATGAGGAACTAATAATACAACAATTATCAGCCATAATATAGGAGGCTTATTTTTTACCAACTATGAGCAAATTCTGGGAGTATATGCTATTATATAGTAATAGACAAATTAAATTCGTATCAATAAGATTCAGTAGAGTATAGTAGTTATTTCTGTAATACTGAGTAGCAAGGGAAAAAATTAACAGCGCAAGTCTTGTAGATACTGGGCACAGACTTACCATCGTCGCAAGTTTCGTCTCTCTTCCTGGCAAAGGAGGAGCGAAGAAGCCACGCCAGAGAGAGAGTCACGACCAAATCGGCGGACGTGGAACACCGAACGAATCTCGTGACACACAGTCAGTAGCCCTCGCCGCCCTCAGTCATTGAGCAGTCTAGACGAAAACACCGAATACTTAGAGTAGATTGAGGGCTGTGCAAGTAAGTATTTACCGGTTTTAGAATATGAGCGAGTGAATGGGATAGTGAATCTGAGAATCATCATATAACAGCCGCCCAATCGCCACAACCTGCATCTCGAAGCGGGAATGCATACCCTGTATGGCAATCATGGTTACCCTGAATTCTGGAGATTCTGAATAACACCCCTATGTATACAAGCTTTGAAGACGAGGGGAAAGCATGCATCATAGGAATCTAGAGATGATATAAGGATTCTTGCTGAGGAGTGAGCCGAGCAAAGGATTACCTCTCCCCTCGAAGTTCACAGATGAATTATAGCATTATTTCAGGAACCCCATTGTTAGATATTACTACAAGAGATTCAAAAGACTTACTCTGCTTGTAGGATTTGAAACATAGAGTTAAAATTTGATTAGGGAAAGAGATGCCATTAACAGAAAGGCCCCTATTTCAATGATTTCTTGAATTTTCCTACCCAACGCGTAAGAAGAGGAGTGAAGGTCACACTAGCCATGTAGATAAGGTATAACCGAGGAAAGATTAAATAGCGCCCTGATACTCAAGCTGTATTGATCGAGGGATACACAGGAGCTTTAACCATATAGAGCATCTTAAATTCGGGTAACTCGGGAGGGATAAATCAACGAAACGAGGAACAATGTAGCAGTGAAGATACATACATGTTCACAAGAGATTGAAGGGCCCTGATGGAGGCTGGCAGAAGGCGAGATGATCGAACATTACACGATTTATATGTTGTTACGTCTTTCTTGTAATGAAGAATTCCGAAGTAACATATATCACTGAGATAAAACCTTCAGACGAGTTTCGAAGTTACGCAGGGATTGTCATAGGTAAACTGATATTTGTATTAGTTGTTGTATGTTTGTTTATTTTTACTTGTTTGTTTATTCAGTGATAGTCGATAGTGCTTTTTAATGATTTTGTACTGACTGAGGCTGTGTAAACTATTGTGTGTGGTATATATTATTTCTCTCTCTGCTACTCTCTCTCTCTCTTCTTTTGGTTTCTTCTATATTCCTTATCCATTTTCGTCCTTACTCTTCCGGTATTGTCTTTATTGTGATGAGTTTAATTTAGGAGCGGTCATAATATTCGCGAGAAGCGCGGTGTATTTTTATCATACTATTGCATTTTGGCTGTTACCTCTCATTGTGAGTGTTCTACCTGTACGGTCTAATCGAGCGTAGCCAAGCCACGATAAACATAGAAAATCTGGAAAAGCGGGACACGATCACAATCATTTTTTAGACGATCTGGATCTATCGTCAGTCATGAGTTGCATTCGTACACTGTGGTGGACCAAGATGACCCTTACTGTTGCACTCTCAAACACCGCATAAGAAATCACAGGTGACACCGACCATAGAAGAGAAGAGACCGGCCAATCCGTACCAAAACAAACCAACTTCCGAGTGAAAAGATCGGCCGATGGAAGCAGTCTGACCACTACCGGAAGACTCGATCTAGCGATACTGACAAGAGTCGTCTAGGCACTGTTCTACGAGAGGCGAAAGCGCACTAATGAGCGTACGGCACAAGAGCAGGCGGTTGGAGTGTAGGATCTCGGAAGGAAGCTGGAACTGGAGCCGAAGCACGAGGCCTCCACATATAACGACCAGCCATGGTCCACACTAAAAGACAACATCCAGCGAGATACTATTGACCACAATTGTACCACCATTTCTCAGGACCTTGAACTAATACCGTCCAAAGTAGAATACCTGAGAACGGTGAGATGGCTGAGGTACCCAAAACAGATATGTAAAATAACAATGAATACCGGCAGATAAAATAGATCGAATATTGCGGACAAGGGTGAAGAAGAGAATATTAAGGTGACGAGAAAGGAACATAAGTTAACTGTCCAGGACCCTCTAAAACATCTGCCATTCACTACCGGTTGTGACTGATGACATAACTTGGTCTGGTGTAACAGTAATGCAGGAGAGAAGTGATGCTAGGCTTCGATAATTGGAAAACCAACTCTGATAATTCAGAGCGCGTCAAACAGCAGTAACACGCCTACACAACACCAAATATCAACGAACTGGTACAGTGTTGAAATATAGATGAGAAAGGTACAGTAACGTTTAAATAACTTCTCCACACGTTCAAAGAAAGTCGGTAAAGGGGTCAGAGGTAAGCCGGATCCAGAGACAGAGGCAGAGGTTCACCAAGCAGGCGATATTGTACTGAAAGTGAATGGAAGGAAGGACAAAGCGGCAATCACAAGCCAGTAGTTATACATCGGCACAATCCTCGGATCGCAGGGGCTGCAAAGACGACCCAAGCGAGGATGAGTAGATATATCGTAAGCGTCTAGCTGGAGCACGCAACCAAGCCGCAGCAGCAGGAGCGGGAAGGGTCAGTGGTACCGGCAATCGGACAAGTAAAGCAACCCGTGAGTAGTGCCTGGTCAATGAACTAATGACAATTTAATTTCCTATTGTTAAAGCAGGCATTTTTAAACAGAGGGCGTGGCGGGAGGCGGATACTATCGGGAAATTAATCGAATGGGTGATATCAATCATAATGTGGACTAATTATTTTATCACCAATCCACTCAAGACTTAGATCAACTTAGTCGGTATGAGAATACTTAACTTCTTTTGGTGTAACTTTGTTCTTTTTTTATTGTTTTTACTGTTCAATTAGTAATAAGTTTTAGACTCCTTGAAGTGAGAAGGTCTCTCTTCTCTACACCGTAAGAAAAGAGATGAAATATCGAAATCTGACAGAGCTGAAAATCTTGAAATTGCCTGCATGCCAATGCAGGAGGTATCACAATTCTCCATTGATGCGGAAGTCAGGGTGATATAGCGTCTAAGCTAAATTGTGCGCAGTAGAAGATGGCGAATGGGAATGATTGAGGACAACAATTATGGCTCATACTATCGCGGCGGTGACAATATAGATAACGTTATGGATGAGTGCCAGTACTAGCATGACCAGGCATATATCATGCCGTGTAATGTCAATGAAAAGGTAATAGTTTTTGAGAGATAAGTTTTAAAAAGGGACATGAGAATGTCCATGTGTGCTCATAGAAATACATTAAATATAAGGGAATTTAACCTGTGGTAATAAATATATATATCTTTAAATAAGAGTTCCTGCTTAATAACTGGAAGGTAGCCTGGGTTAAGTATGAATGTTCCGTCTTGTCACCCGAAAGGTTAAATAAAAGCCATCTCTGATGGTTGAATAACCAAAATGCATAACTGCAGGGCTATTTGGAGTTCATAAGATATAATAAGACATTGCCATTCTCTAAATACGGCGGAAAAATAGCTTGACTGTAGTTAATTGCAGTAATATCGTGCAACCTCTATTACATTCCATAACATGTTTTTCATTTCAAATAGCTTGGTTCCTTATAGAGTGATTCATACCAACGTAACAGAATCAACTACACCGAGAGAGAAGAGTAGAATAACCAGTCAAGTCGTGTATTGTCAATGCGTATTTAAGCAGAATTAAGGCGGAAATGCTCATCAAAGGCACAGTTATCAATCCTTGACTATAGAAGAATGTAATTACTTCGAGATTGCCGTTTATAAGAACTGACAATGATAATATAATTTGTGATCGATTGTACTTACAGATGGATATGGTATGTTTCGTATGAGATAGCAATAAAGTGCTCACTCAAAATAAATATAAGATTTAAAAAAGAGCAAATTCATGAGCACATTGTGAATTTCCCGACATTCTATGTCTCGTATCAAGACATTCAAGACTCTAGTTGAAACTAAATTTTATGTCAGCACTTTTCAGCTTTGCCCCACCCCCTGTCGCCAACATCAACTGACATCATTTTACCTGTAGATTTGATAATCGAATTTTTTTCCCAGAATCTAACAGGAGCAGAAGGCAATTTGATGACTATAAAGCAGCAAAGAATTCCAAAACTATTTACGGAGAGCCACAGAGGCAGGTGTCATCACTTAAGAGACCTCCCACCCTGGGAATTTATATAATGTTTTTTAATTAAAACGAAAAAACAAATATCACGTGAAGATCCTATGGGACTGAGACAGACTGCTCAGTGGTGTCACAAAATAGAAAAATTCTAGATATTCAAACTTTTATTATTCTTATGAGGGATTTTTATTGACACCTCACTCAAATATCTTTCTTTTATTTTACTGCCTTTTTTTAATCAAATTAATTTGGGGTGAGCTTCCAAATAGCATATTTTTCAGATAGTGCCTTCATCATAATTGGCAATCTTGAGGTTAAAACCGTAATCTCTAGAGGTTTTAGGACTAACCAGTCATTATATTACCAAGATTTTTACAACTGACAGTTGGATGCCAGAAAAACAGTATCTACATACACCAAAAGGGCGGGCATTAACCTGTAGACGTTATTTTAGTGAGCATGTTTAAGATTAAATATTGATGCTTATTATTAATACAAAATGATAATTTCATATAAATTTGCTCTCAGCCTGTCTTTCTTTTGTATTTCCACAATCCAACAGATTACAAAACATCAATTTCAACTTTTTCCGGTTATTTGCTCTTATAAAGGGTTATTCTGGTACTTTGGCAGTCTTTTAGGATGCATCTCTAAAAATATCCAGTATCTGTATGTATTCTCAATAATAATGTTTCTTTTTGCTTTGTTTTTTTTTGGTGTGTTTTTTTTTGTTCAGGGCTGCGAGCGAGGTCTGAAGCGAGGAGGCTAGCCAAGAACTGGAAAAGCAGCATGAAACAAGAAAATATGAACAGATTGTGAGAAACAAATTCAATAAGTCTTCCACCTCATAATTTTTCTGTTTTTAAGGGGTCTGAAACTAGAGGAAACATGGGGAGAAAGAATCGTACAAGCTTGCCAAAAGGCTTGTATATGATTGTAAATGTACATAATATAACCCCATCCTTGTCATGTTTAACCTGACCGGAAATCTGTATCCGGACCCGCCCTCAGAGGTCAATCCCCCAGAGGGAACTGCTCCCCAAAAAACAACATACACCCGCAAGACTGCGCGTATAGATGTATTGTAGGCATAAGATGTGGTAGTCGGGCTAATGTTTGTGTAGGCGAATTTATCCTTGGGGGAGAGTGCTCCTGTACTTAGGTAGTTTTCCTCCAGAGGGACATGTAGACCTTGAGAGGGTACGATGTCCTCAAGGAAAACTTGTCTCTTTTATAGTCCTGAACAATAATAAAACTTTCTGACACATCATACATGCCCGCGTATTTGGGGTGGGGGGGCTTTACGGGCCCGGGCCCACCCGGTTAGGCGGCCCGAATACTAAGGGACGCCAAAATGACCTCAAGTCGGCGCCACAATTGACCTTAGGGGCGCAAACTGAGCAAAATTTAAAAAAATAAATAAAAAAAATAAAAATAAAATAAAAAACGAAAAATGGGCATGATTTGAGCGATTGACCTTTGAAAACCTACCCCTATGGGTTGATATTGACCTTTTTCGGTTGGCCACAGGCCGAAAAAAAAAATTGCAACCCCCCCCCCCCCACCCCCCCCCCAATCCCCCCTGCTTAATTGCGTCGGCCAGCGTGACGTTTAAAAAAATTTAATGGTGTATTCTTTTGCTCGCCCGCGTTTGTAACGTGAAACAAAAATAGGATGTACCTTTCTGGATTCCACCACTGGGGCGCCAAATCAAAAAAATCACATCGGGGCCCCGGGGTGCGCAAATCCGATACGCGCCTATCTACACAAGTGTTGTAGTCTATGGTTGTATTCACTTGACTTGAAATGCAAATTTTCTTGGGGTTCGATTTCTAGGCACGGCCACTATAGTCTTGGAAAGACATTTACTAGATGCTTTCACCTTTAAGGTTAAAAAAGAGGTACAAGTAGTGATTTTATATGTGCGCTGTAAAAGCGATTGCCAGCTAGAATCAACCATCAAACAGAGTATAACCACATTGCTTTCTAGCTCTGTTTCACTTTTCTAACCTGACTATTCGCCTCCCACATAAACAGAGACTAATCCAATATTATTCAATCCACTAGCTTTTCATATATCACTATTATGTTTTTTCTTTCTACCAAACAGTTTAAAGCACCCAGGAAGAAGAAAGAAACAGCGACGCAGAAAGCAGAGAAAGGGAAGATAGGGATATGAAGAAAAGACAAGCCAAGGCAAGACAAAATAAGAATTCACTGATATCAACCACATACACCAGCAGAACTTTGATACATGACCCGACAACACTAGCATGACACCTTAAACAAAACTTTATTACCTGCACTCGGGAGAGAGCAGAACACTGTTTTAACCACAGGTTAGTGCTCCATATCAAAAGTGAAATCTTACACTCTTGATTCCCTAGCAATGGAGTACACTATGCCACACCAAGGTAATGCCGAGCGCCAAACACTCACCGCGGCAACTAATTTAGAACCACATTAGATATTTAGAAAGCAAAGTAAAATAGACGTCAATAAATTATGTAAAAAATAGCTTTGTCTCACAATTAATTCCAACGCACACTGTTTCACCCTAATCATATTCATACAGGATACATGTGTCATACTGGGGTGACAATATTCTGATGCCGATTTTGGCGGTCACCAAGGTCCAAAGGTCACAGCAGCAACATAAATATGTGAAAATAGCTCGCTTTCATGATACATGCAATGAAACCTTACGAGCAATTGACTGATAATCTTCACGCTTCCGGACATGTGTGCAAAACTAACAGCAAACAACACAGCCTCACCAGATGACAATACATTGAGCCTATATTCTTGGAAGTGACTTTTAGCGCCACCAAAGCCTAAGCGGCTCAATTGGTCATATGAAACCTAGCTCCCAAATCATTTAAAAAATTATGGTTTACCAGAGAAAACAAAGAAACAAAAGGATTTCTGCTCTAAATATTACCTTACATAAACCGAGCGACACCTACTGACAGAGGCCTTCGCCAAAATCCAGATTCCTTTTCCAAATAAGACCCACTAACCATGACAGGCATATCAGACCATCTTTCTGGTTCACCTTTACTTGAGCATTTTCACAAGATGGCTGTTGTTACCAATTATTGCCAAGTACAAGTAAATAATCAGGAGTGATCGTATGGGATCTGAGGAAGTGGCGACGATCTACGGCGCCGAGTAGGGAGGACGCGCACACCTCCCCTCTATAAATTCAAACAAACCCCACTATATTGGACTTCCATGTTAAAAATCTGCACACAAATTTCAATTTCGCGTCCAAAGTTCTGCATGCGTCCCCGACCGCTATTTCACACAATCGCGGCATCAGCACTGGCGCTATCTGAAAATTGGACACAATATCTTTTCCTTAATCCAAGGTGTTTAAAAAACCCAGGAAAATCATGGAATCAATTTCTTTTGACGAAGTCAGGCGGAAAACAGATATTTGTTCAATAATTTACTTAAATTGTCAAATCGAATGAAAATGTTTGCATTGTTACCAATTATCCAAGGATATACAAAAATATCAAACACATAAGGAAATATATATGAATAAAAGTGTCATGAAAATTACAGATATTTTCTCGAAAGTTTTCAGAAATTTAAAACAAATCACTGCTAAGTGTCACAGAATTCTTAATGCCTTCTCTCATTCTCGCTGTTATTCTGTTGCATGGAGAATTTCATTGTTCTCTTTCATATTTAGGCTTAATAGAAAATCAACGGAGGAGGAAGGCAGAGAGAGGAAAACTTTTTACGGAGCATAGAACCAATAAAGCAAGTGAGTTGCTTCATGCTTGTGTCAACTAGTCATGGCACAAATTTAAGCCAATGTTTATCTTTCAAAGCCACCACAACCAGGCGCACACCTTGAATAATAGCACCCACTTCCACTTACATGTACATCTTCGATGAGGATGCTCCGAAAATGATTTCTTCTGTAAAACCCGATATGAAATTTATTGTTCTAGTTCGTGACCCGATCGGTCGCGCAATGTCAGACTTCATGCACCTCCATGCTACCACCGGGAACGGGTATCAAGATCACTTTGAAGGGCGCCCTCACGAAATTACCAACGGGGCCGATCCATACATAGCGGAGACATTCGACAAGTCAGTTCTAGGGAACCAACAAGGTCATCCCTTGACGAACAATCCACTCTTAGTACATGGTCAGTACATTGTCTACGTCAACAAGTGGTTGAAGTACTTTCTGATGAGAAACTTCCTCTTCCTAGACGGCAAGTCTTTCAAAACAGATCCTCTGCCAATCCTCAGACAAGTCGAAGACTTCCTTCAGATTCCTAGATACTTTGACACGGACAACGTATATTACGATACCTCCAAGGGTTTCTTCTGTAGATCTAAACCTTCTCGTGTGTGTACGCCAAAGGGTGTTGGTCGACAGCATCCTCCTATAGCGTCGGATGTTTATGAAAAGCTACAGACTTTCTACCGAAAGTACAACAAAGAGATAGAGCTGTTGATTGGGAAAAACTTTACTTTGTCGTAACAATTATTTGTTTTTGATGTAATAGATCATAAATCATGGTGTCATAGCTCATTTAAAACGGAAGTGTGAAATATTATACTTAAACATATAGGCGTATGACTGTGATATGATACGTCTTCCTCTCTCTCTTTTTCTCTCTCGTTTACATGTCAACAACTCAGATTTTTTTTAAAAAACAACAAGCAATTGGTATTTTAGTTGCAAATTGTAGGCATATATATCTTATCATCAGGTCATGCAAGTAAATAGTTCATTCAGTTCAAATTTTCTTAATAGATTTGCCCTGAAACTCACCTATCAGCCTGATCAGCCTATGTTGTTTATAAACATTTATTTTCTTTCCTAGATGTGGTTCCAGCATTGCCTGAAGGGGCCGATAACAAAGTGGAATCGTTTATTTATATCTTTTTTGTATAACCGTGCCGCGCAAAGCTGGAAAGCGGGGAGCAGGTCGCTATTTATCAAAAGTTAATTTGGGAAAATTAAAAAAACGCCCTCATCAAACATAAATGATTGCAAGGGTCAACTGAGAATGATTGGGGTTTTGGGAGTGGTGTTTTTGTTGTAATAACAATATACGATGTATAGGCGATATTTTATTTAACCTATGTAGAACTTTAAAAACTTTAAAAAACTTTAAAAGAATGATCATACAAATTTATAATTTATTTATTGCATGATCACTATGTATTAATTTTTAACACCAGGCTCTTTCTCTAATTACAACACTTTTTTATATTTATTTACGTAGGCCCAATGTAAGCGTAAGACCATTATACAATGTTAATTCAAAGAAGAATTATGTCTTGTTATTTTTTTCCATTTAGGCATGCTTTAGTTAGAGTGCATTTATATGTTTAGTAAGTTAGATTTTTATCTTTATTTTGATAATGATCAGCAGAAATATGTTATGATACTATACTAAAGAAATATAACCTTAAAAGTTTTGCTACAAATAAAGGAAAAGTTGAATACTTTATTATTTTCATCACCCTCATTGTATTGTGTGATTTTTTTTTCTTCTCAATTTAAGCAATAAAAGCTTTTATCCAATCAACGTAGTCATCAAATCACACGGTACAGTTGCTGTTTCGCCCATTTCTTAATTTTATTTGTTATTATAGAGAATATCACTCGTATATAAAGTTTGGAATTCATAAACCATGTTATTCAGTACTTACACCCACCCTTATCATAAAAGTACTATCATAAAATTATCAGCTACTAAACTAGACTAGACTTAATGACAGACGATTATGATACAAATATATAAACAATGTCCTCAAATTCGATGGAATTTTATTTGGGCCACTTTTGGGGGGATACTCAGTTAATATTTGAGGCTGCCATTTTATATGTAGGCGCTCCAAACCGGCTTATTTCTGTTTCAAACGAGAAAAAAATGTTTCTGTAAGGAAATCTGTGAGTAATTGTTATTCAAAAAAAAAAAAATCCTATTTGCGATGAAAATAATAATAATATAGTGAAATCAGAGTGAAAGGAAAATATATAATATACAAATGATAATTTCTATTACTTTCAAATAATGTAGTTCAGCTAGTCCATATATACTGACATATAAAATTTAAAAAATGTTCGCACAGGAGAGCCTGACAGTCTGACTATCGAAGTAGGCCTACAATGGATACATCCTCGTGTAGTTCAAGCCGCATTTGGAGTAGGGATCTTTGTAGTGAATTAACAGTAAATCCTGTGCGGAACCTAATTTTCACGTCCTTTACAAAAATGGGAAAGTACTCACTCAAGCATTGAATAACTTAATGACTCTTTTATTTCTAGCTATCAGTATATTAATAAATAATATATAGACCTAATGTAACAAATTTGGCCAAAGTGTATGTAATTTTGTTTGTGGCTATTCTAACCACTAAAAAGACCTTGGGGGCCATACTATGCCCCCTCCCTCTCTCGACATTTCCCGCGGCCATGTCCGCCTGCGCGAAAATTTTTTTATCACGCTCTGACATTGCTGACTATTTGCTTTCAGGTCTCGCTGCATCTTTCAAACCATTTTCGCGAAAATCGGTCCATGCCGTTACGACGCTGCAGCACAATTTTCAAAATATCCGTCAGACGGATTTTTAATTTATTTTTGTGTACAAAGTCAATGCAAATGGAGTTTTCTCACCTTATCTCATAAAGATATGATTATTTTCACTTCATTGGCTGAATTCATTTATTAAACATTATTATGCTTTAAAATGGTTCTTCAATCATTTTTGGCGGAAAAAAAAGAAGAACAAACGGGTCAAAAACAGTGAAATACATAGAAATTCATAAAACAATAAAATACATAAGAAATCATTTCGATACAAGAATTTTTTTCCTACACTGTAAAAAAAATGAGTAAAATTTAACCAAATCTGAGCAAAAGGTACGTCGCGTGAAATTGAGATAAAAATATTACTCATGCAGTAGAGCAAATGTTACTCAGAAAGAGTAACTACTTTTAGTCATCTATGTATCATTCCTAGCTTCGAAAGGAGTAAACAATTAATTTACTGCATTTTCCGCGAGTTACCTTTTTACTAGCTCTGTTAAGCGTAAACAAAATTTACTCAGTTGGGAGTATAAAGCATTAGTTTACTCCATTTTCTTGCGAGTTACCCTTTTTACTCTGTTAGAGTAACGAAACATTTTACTCCGTTGGGACTAAAGCATAATTATGTTTACCTTTTCTTGCGCGTTATCTTTTTACTAGCTCTGTTAAGCGTAAACAAAAATTTACTCCGTTGGGAGTAAGCATTAGTTCATTTCATTTTCTTGCGAGTTACTTTTTTTTTACAAGTGTAGTACAATTGTTAGGAATGCTATGAGGAATAATAGTACACAAATTAACACATTCTAGGAGCTTTATTTTTCAATTAGAGCAAAATGTATGGTTTCAATGCATAATTAGCATAATTTAATTCATATAAAATAAATTGATATTTCGGAAAGATTAAGCGCTGGCAGTCTTGTAGATTACATGCACACTACCATCCGTGAAAATTTTCGGCCCGTACGCCATCGGGGGCCGAGATCTTAGTGGGCCCATCATGGCCCCCCCCCCCCAGTCTTGACAGCTAGCAAAACACCCAGTCTAAATAATGAGTTGGGGTGAATAAATTTCTGTGACACTTGGTATTGGTAGGGGGAGAATATTTCAACACCCCCACCCCCACCCACTCAAGCGGTCACCCGTATGATCGTTCCGAATTCTGATTGATACCCCCTTTTACAAGCTTTTGGAAGGGAAGCTGCATCTAAATTATATAAAGGTTCTTGGAGGGGGAGCCAGCAAAATTTCCCCCTCAAGTTCACAGATTTTTTTGACAATATTTGGGACCCCATTTTAGATATTTCCTCAAAGGATTAAAAAACTACCTGTGGTTAAACATGATTAAATTTGAGGGAAAATGCCAAAAAGGCCCCTATTTCAATGATTTTTTGGAATTTTTCCCCCACCGTGAGAGTGTGCCCCTAAATGTAAAATATACCCCCTTTACCCGAAAAAATCGGGGACGAGCATACATAGTATACATGTATCACGGGTTGACCGCCTGAGTGGGGGAGGGGCGGCGGGATTTCGACAATACGTTGATTTGTTCCTTTCTTGAATAATTCGGAGTAAAATATTCCTGATAAACCTTCAGAAAGTTTCTTCAGGGTTGTTTAGGTAAACTGTATGTTTGTTTGTTGTTTTGTTTGTTTTTATTTTTTCTTTGTTTTGTTTTGTTTTGTACATGTTTTTAATTATTATTGTTACTGCTGCTGTTGTTGTTGTTGTTTTTTTTCTCTCTCTCTCTCTCTCTCTCTTCTTTTTTTCTTTTTCTTTCTTCTTCCTCTTCTTCTTTCTTTTTTGGTGATAGTTTAATTTGGAGGGGTCTATATTCGCGGAGCCGTGATTTTTTTTTTTCATTTTGTCTTTCCTCTTTGTGTCTACCGTACGGGGTAGCCAACGTAAACATAGAAATCTGGGGAAAACCAAATCTATTTTTAGACGATCTGATATCGTCAGTCATGAGTTTTTCGTACACTGTGGGTGGGAAATCCCTTACTCACACACAGCAAAGAAATCAGGGACAGGACCATGAGAAAGAAGCCTCAAATCGACCAAAAAATTCATCATTAGCGTCTACAAAATCGTCAGGCACTGTTCAACGGGGAGGCAAGCGCAATACTACGGCAGAGCAGGCCGGTGGAATCCGCGGGGCTGGGCCTGGAGCGAGCACGAGTCCACATAAACCAGCAGGTACAACAACTAAAAAACCTCAGCAAACATCCACAATTGTCACATTCTCAGACTTGAAGAATCGTCAAAGTAAACCTGGGACTGATCTGAGGTCAAAACCAGATATTAAAAACAATACCGCAATAAATAATCGTTTGGGACAAGGGAGAAAATTAGGAGGCCAATTAAGTTCTGTCCCTCAAACATCTGCATCTACCGGTACTTCTACTGCTGTTAAAAGAGCAGGAAATCGAGCTAGCTCTCAATTAAAACAATCTGATAATTCAGAGCGCTTCAACAGCAGAACACGCACAACAAACCAAATATCAAACGACCCATCTCGTGTTAATAATAGAACTTCAAAAGATCAGAAGTTAAAAACTTCTCCAGGTCAAAGGTCAAGGGTCAGAGGTAGAGGATCCAGAGGCAGAGGTTCACCAAGCAGTATGGCAGACAGCAGCAGATACACAAGCAGTAGTATATACTCGGCCAATCCTCGACCAGTGGGTCAAAGACGACCCGAGGATGATGAGAATCAAGGTCAGCTGGGAGCATCGCAACCAAGCCCGCAGCAGCAGGAGCAGGGTCAGGGGTCCGGAGCAACGTGAGTGTTCTGTAATAAATAAATAACGGGGGCGGGGGGAGGGACCGGGAATTAATCAAATTGGTAATCAATCAAATTGGAATATTATTTATCACCAATGACTAGTCAATTAGTCAGTAGTACTTCCTTTTCTTTTGTTCTTTGTTCTTTTTTTTTGTTTTTCTTCATTATTTTAAGTTTTAGAATCTTTAATGAGAAAAGGGTCTCTCTTTACAATAAGAAAAGAATGAAAAATCAAATCTGACAGCTGAAATTTTAAATTTGCTGCATGTCCATGGGATGTATCACATTCTCCATTGAGGCAATAGGATATATGCTCTAAGCTAAATTGTGCGCAGTAGATGGAATGGGGACTCGGAGGACAACAAATGGTCATACCGGTAAATGCCTAATAATAATGTTATTGATGGTGCAAACTAGCAAAGCATTCATGCCATGTTATTGTATGAAGTTATCAATGTTTAAGTGTTTTAAAAAGGGAAAATGTGTGTTCAAAAATACTTAATTTAAGAGCATTTCCTTTAATAAATATATATACCTTTAAAATAAAGTTCCTGTAATTAACTAGTACCTTGTGTTTTGATTTTCCTTTGCGAAATTTAAAAGCATATTGTGTTGAATAACAATGAATTTGTAGCTTTTGTTGAATAATAACATTCCATTCTCTAAATTAAAGGGGAAAATATTGAACTTTTTATTTTTGCATAAATTTCATCTATTCTATAACATGTTTTTCATTTCAAATAGCTCTGGTTCCTATAGAGTGATTCAACCAAACGCTTCTAAGAGAGAAAAGCTGATAACCAGTAAGTCTGAATGTTGCTTTTGAAATTAAGGGGAAATCTTCATAAAGCACAATTATCAATCCTTACTTTGTAATTATCTGAATTGTTCTTATAAATGAAATTTATAATTTGTGATGTTGTCTTGGAATATGTATGGTCTAAATGCAATCAAGTGCCAAAATATAAAAAAATAAATTAAAAAAAAAAATTGTCATGGCATTGTGGATCCACATTCTATTCTTCTTATAAAACATCACTTATTGAACATATAATTTTAATGTCAGAATATTTTCAGCTTTGCCCCACCCCCTTCCAACATGATGTACATCATTTTACCTTAGATTTGATATGATTTTTTTTCCCAGAGTCTCAACAGGAGCAGAAGGCATTTGATGACTATAAAGCAGCAAAGAAGCCAACAACTATTTACGGAGAGCCACAGAGGGCAGGTGAGTCATCACTTAAGAAGACCTCCACCCTGGGAATTATTTGTTTTTTTTTAATTAAAACGAAAAAACAAATATCAGTGAAGATCTATGGGAGACAGCTTGCTAGTGGTGTCACAAAATAGAAAAATTTAGATATTCATAACTTTTTTTATTCTTATGAGGATTTTTATTGACACCTTCACTCAAATATCTTT
>CALNVZ010000674.1:8734153-8762352 GCA_940671915.1 Paracentrotus lividus | reverse complement strand
TCTCACAATAATTCAAGAACTGTTTTACTAATCATATTTCATACAGGATACATGTGTGCATACTGGGGTGACAATGATCTGATCCGATTTTGGGGTCACAAGGTCAAAGGTCACAGAGCAAATAAATATGTGAAAATAGCTCGTTCTCATGATAATTCATGAACTTACCGATTGACTGATAATCTTCATGCTTGGTACATGTGTGCAAACTAGGATGACAATAATCTGAGTATATTTTGGGGTATTTTTGGGGTACATGTATATGAAATAGCTGAAAATCATTTAAAAAAATTATGGTTTAAGGAAAACAATAGAAACAAAAGGATTCTGCTTTAAATATTACTTAACATAGGCGTATGACAGAGGTTGCAAAAATCCAGATTCCTTTTCCAAATAAGACATAACATGAAGGCATATAAGACTTTTTGGTCACCTTTACTTGAGCATTTTCAAATGGCTTGACTTTGTTATCACAATTATTGCAAGTAAAGTAATATCAGGGTGTGTATGGGTCTGGGGAAGTGGCGGATCTAGGCGGGGAGTAGGGGACGCGCATCCCCTCTATAATTCAAAAACCACTTATTGACTTTACATGTTAAAATCTGACAATTTCAATTTCCGTCAAAGTTTCTGCATGCGTCCCAGTATTTCAAAATCGTGGATTCGCCACTTGGGAATATCTTGAAAATTGGAAATACTTTTTTTCCAAAGGTAAAAAACCCAGGAAAATCATGGAATCAATTTCTTCTTGAAAGTCAGGGGAAAACAGATATTTTTCATAATTTACTTAAAATGTCAAATGATGAAAATGTTTGCATTTGTTACAATTATCCAAAGGAATACAAAAATATCAAAACACATTAATGAAATATATATGAATAAAAATGGTCATGAAAATTAAGAATTTTCTCGAAAGTTCAGAATTTTAAAAATATGTAAGTGTAAGAATTCTTTAATTCTTTCTCATCTCGCTGTTTTCTGTTGCATGGAATTTCTTGCTTCTCTTTCATTTTAGGCAATAGAAAATCAACGGAGGAGGAAGGAGAGAGAGGAAAACTTTTTACGAGATGAACATAGCAAGTGAGTTGCTTCATGCTTGTGTCAATTATGTCATTCACAAATTTAGCCAATGTTATACTTTCAAAGCCAACACCAGCAACCTTGTATAGCACCACCTCAAGCCCTCATCTCAAATTTCCTCCAGTTTCTAACCCATAATGCAACATTCTGACCAGTGAAGTCTAATAACATAGGTTCACTTCAATGATAACACATTAATTCAATACTCAATATTCATACCGCCACTATTATATTACCTAGTAGCAAAACAAGTACTTGCCCTCTCAAAACATTGTAGTTTTCCTCTACAAATAAAATAAGACCAGCTATTTGTAACACACACTCAATGAGAGTATTGGTCAGTTCGCTCTTGCTTTAATATATCAGCAACCTTGGCCTTTCAACCCAATTGAGATTTTATTTTCAAACTTAAAAATAGAGCCACCAACGTGAAAAATAAAATTAATGGGTTCATTCTTATTCTTTTATTTTTCTTCATGTAATATAGAATAAAAAACAAATAAAAATATTTACAAATGATCAAAATTATTGAAAAACAACCACAATCTTCCTAATCATCATTGTGGAGCGAATTGAAAAGGCTGGGATGAGGATGGTCACTTGGATGTGCAGGGTATCATTATGTGAGAGAAAGAGAAGTAAAGACCTCCTCCAGTTAATGGGCCTGATAAGGATATAGGACAAGTGATGAGACAGAGCAGGCTGAGATGGTATGGTAATGGGGCTAGGAGAGAACATACCCACTGGCTCCAGACAATACTTTAACTTCGCAGTTGTTGGGCGGAATCCTGTAGGAGACCTCGCAAGACATGGGGGGGGGGGCTTTCAAAGAGGACAGAAAAGTGTCATACATTACCCACATTGACCCAAACGACGGACAGCATGGAGGGAGCCATCAGAAATAACTGTCCTCCACAAAGTGGAAAAACGGGACATTAAATGCACTTGATGATGATGTAATATCTTACCTCACTTCGTGTAATAAAGTCTTTCATTATTTATCTACTCTTTTATTCAAAGAACTAATGAGGATTTCCTCAGAAGACTTGAGGACAAGCAAAAGTCCTCCACAGATAGTAAATCGGTAAGTATGATCCACCTCATCCTATTAACCTTTAGCACCTAGAGACTGCATGAAAGTGTCAGCTTATTCCTAATGGGAAGGGTTGCTGTGTGTGCATCAGGTGTTTTGATAAAAAATACTCACAACATATATTTTTGTTTAGAGTGGACAGTACACATCTATGGTAATACACAGAAAGTATAGGCTTTTTTTTCACATATTTTTCATATTTATTGGGACTATTAGTGCGCATAAAAACGGGTGGGTGTGGGGCGTTTAGTGAGTAAGCTGAAGGGCGATCTCAGGCAGTTTAGGTACTAAGGGTTAAACCTATGAAAGAATTTTTTTTTTTTTTTTACAAATCAATTTTTTATTATATTATTCAGCCATTTTTGCCTATTTTTTATTCTACTAAAATAATTATAATTTTATATATTATAATAATATATTTTGAACATTCAGTATAGGTATGTTTGATTCTATGAATTTTTACCTAGTTATACAGAACTTTATCAACGTTAACTTGTCAATGCTAATCAAAATTGATTAGAATTTGTTGGTATTATAGTGCATTAACACAAGGAAAAATTGCATGTCTCTTATGATTAACAGAGTTTTAAAAAATGAATGGAAAGAGTGAACTGGGCTCATAATTGTGATCTGCCTGCTCAAAACCAATAAATCCCCAAATTCATTTTTGGTATTATGTAACGAGAGATTCTAAGCTTTCTAGTTATATCAAACACTCGTACTTCACCAAATTTGACATTAGATTAACTGCTTTGCAGTGAAACCTGCCTATCCCGCCATTTGCTCTGTGTTTTTTTTTTGTTTTTTTTGTGACTAATTGTGATGAACTGCTGAGTCATGATTTTGAGATCAACAAAGATTTGAATACTGTATAAGCCAATATTTTCGCGTACAGATATTTTTGTGATTTTGGACTATTTGGGGAAATTCGCGAGAGCAAAATTTCGCAAATTTGGTGATGATTTCATTACTATAAATAGCCTTGTATTGAAGTGGATATATTCGCGATGACTGACTGACGAATTCGCAAAAATAAAGTGACCGTGAAATTAAACACTTATACAGTAGATATGTTTTGATGTCTCCTGATTTTTTTTACCGAAACTTATCAAATTCAAATATTGTCAATTTCCGTGTTGTAGGTGGGACATCCATGTCACAGAGTCCTGAACTAGGCCAGTTGATGGAGATGTTCCCCGATAAGAAACCTTCCAAGCTTCAAGAAATGCTTGACATTACAAACAACGATGTAAATAAGGTCATTGATCTTCTTACAGATTAAGCCATGCTGCGATAATTAGAAGGAAAGTAACCCACGGTACAATTTGGATGGTCTACTGTAGGCCTTCATGTAGGTATCAAATGAAATGTTACAAGCAGGGGAAACCATTTAGGTATCAAATCTTTCCAAACAATATGCCATCACATCAAAGCCAAGAGATGTTACTTGCTGGTATCTAGAGTGCAGGGGGATGTTTCACAAAGAGTTAAGTAGACTTAAAGTTGCTCTTAACTTCTCTGCACATCTTGTTTTATAACGCGCAATTTGATTGATCGACATCTCAGTGGCACACATCCCCTGGGCATGATATGACCAATGATGAGGTGATGTGTAATGTACCGCACGCAACAACTGCTTTACGTCCGATTTTCAAGTCTATTTAACTCGCAGTAAAACACCCTCCTGGGGATGCATTCCTCAACGTTACCAGAAGACTTGGAGGGCTTCCTGAATCATCGCCCCATTTATTTATTTACTTTTTATTTAATTTAATTTAACTTTTATTGTTTATCACCCATAATATTAGGAACACAAGTACATATTACTTAAAATACCAATATTTTCCAATTTGAAGTTCACATGTGGCAGTAGTGATCTAACATTTCACTCTTGTACTTTCTTATTGCTTTTTCGTCAAAAGTGTCACTTGATACCTCTGAATAATTTATGGCTCAAATATCTTCCAGAATATCCTATTTTAGAAAGCCAGAAATCGCCTGAATAATTTGTTTTGAATTTGAGGTGATCCATTTTTACTCTGAGGACATTTTCTATATTTTGTTGATTTATATACAGACTTAGACTTGATATTGGTTTTAGGGAACAGTTTGGGTTACAAAATGTTCTTGTCTTTTTTCCAGGATTGAAATTAAGAATTCAATGAGAGCAAGAAGTTGAAAGTGGGGCAATTGTTATATTCCTGCAATGCATTTGTGAAAGTTTTCTTCCATTTCTTTCTTTTTTCTTTTTTTAAAATTATTTTCAAGAACAACACTTTTATCAATAATAATAAATTCGTAGAAAATTTGTGCTTAATATTCCCAAACAAATGAAAATACAGCGATTAATGAATTTTTATTTCATAAGCTTATTGGTGTAGCTGGTATTAGCAAGTTTTAAAGTAAGGGTTTATCTAAGGAAAGCATAATTTGTTATATTATAGAATGATGTGACAATTACTCTGTATCATGTATATAATGATAAGAAAACAAATTGAATTTGAAAATTTGATATTAGCCATTATGCACCAGTGTACCTATTATTATCTTCCACATTCTAAGAATCTTGCTTTACAATAAGGCATGGTTATTCACATGATAAAAGGGAGTTTTGCCCAAAAATCACCAAAAAAGAAAGATCATATTATAGCCCAATTCAGGGTTCCCACAGAAATTTGAAAACAGAATTCCATGACTTTTCCATGACTTTTCCATGACTTTTCCATGACTAAATTGCTGCTTTCCATGACTTCCTTTCTGGCAAGGTTTCCAAAATCAGACACTTTATGATGGCCTTCACCTCCCCTCACAGCCATCCCAGGGTTCACACAGAAATTTGAAAACAGAATTCCATGACCACAAATTTTTCCACGATTTTCCATGTCTGTGGGAACCCTGCCAATTTGTATACATGATTTGATTCTGATTTTTTAAGGGAAAACACTTCTAATTGGATCATGGACCTAATATTTCTGACTTGGTTGTGCACAATGAGGAAAGCTTGTTTTACTATATGTCTTTTGTATTGTATATCAGTGCAGTTTGATACTCATGTTATGCCCTCCATGTATAATTCCTTCATAAGGAGCTTTGTGATCTGTTGTGTAATTTATTGTTCTGAGCTTCAGGATGATTTTGTGTGATGATGATACACAGTACCCTACAATTCAAAATATGATGTTTTAAAAAGAATGTTAGGTAGCAGTCATCCATTGAAAATTGCAATCGTGTCATGGTTTCTCATTGATGAATTATGTGTACTAAAACAATTTAATTTCATGTCTTGTAGGATACAGTACCTATTTCCGAATGTAATACTTTGCATTCTTTGTACTACATTCAAAACAGTACTAGGTATTTCGTTCTTGTTAAAGAGCACTAAGACCGACTTACCTCCCAGCAGGTTTGCTTGTAATTTATCATATAGACAGTCACGCAGCAGGCACAAGTACTATGCTTCATGTATGAATGACGGAATGTATTCATATGATCAACTTGAGTTCATATGTAGGCGTCAGTTTCCCGCGGCTTTTGTTCAAAAAGACAATTCATCGGCTTTTGAATAGAATCCCGAAATCTTACTACGGCTTAAACACGTAAAAAGCTGAAAGCCAAATGTATCCCAGGAAACCGCGGGAAACTGACGCCTTTTGATTGGAGAAAACGCCTTAGTGCGGCTCTGAGATGTTATAAAGTAAAAAAAGTAAATAAATACAAAATGAAATTCAATAACAAAACATATTTTTGGGGGGAGAAAATAGTTTTTCAAAAGCACATTAGTATTACCGGTATATAAAGAGACTTTGTAAATATAGTACGTTTCTCTTCTTTTCGAGAAAATAGTTATGTAAAATATACAGTGGAAAATTATTACAAGATCCTTGGGACCATGGAAATAACCATGTTATATAAGGAATCTCTTTGAGTGAGGTAAAAAAATAAAATAAAAAATAAAAAAAAAACTAAGAGCTTGGACAAGTGATATAACCTTGTTATATTGGGAATCTTATTATATCAGATCTCTTCAAGTTCCCACTGTAGTTATAAATATGTATCTATGTATTCTAATGACAAGCCTTATTTAATATTTAGTATTCAGTGATTTTCAAGGCATCTTGGTTGAAAACTTGACCTTATTCTCCAGTTGTACTGTATGATGGATAACGGCAAAATGTACCTTTGTAGGAATTTAAAAAATGTTTTTTTGAAAACATGTTCAGTACATAAAGGACTTTTGAATACACCATGCTTTAGGGAATAAATAATTGTTATGAGTACAATGTATGTATTCATTCTCTGTCACTTTCTTGCTTTTTTCAAATGTCCCTCTAATATTCCCCTCATTTTGTATATATCCATGTATTGCATTTGACATTCTCTTATGAAACATCGTGGGCCTATGTATTTTTAAAGAACATTAGAAAGTATCAGATATGTGATTTACCATTCAGAATTGTAACAAGTACAAATCATGCATTTCAAGGAAAAACAATTCCAGCAGGTAGGCCTACAAAAGGTGTGTGTGTACATGTATGTGTGTGTGCGTGTGTATATATATATATACACCAACTTTATACCACACACCTGGGTAAAGGGTGTCGAATAGAATGATGTGCATGTTTGAATTCTTTTGTTGGGATTATCCCTCTTCAACCAATCCAGAAACAATCGGGAAACGTGTCTTCTTTCATTCTATCAAGTTCATCCAGTACTCATTATAAGGCTTACTTTTTTTTCTCCTGTATTTATTTGTAAGCCTCATTTTTTATTGTATCTTCTTTTTTTAACTACATAAAATCCACTTGTTGTATTACTTGTCCATCGTATGAATTATGTAATATATGCTACATTTAAGCTAAGCAGGCTTGTAGAGGCCTAACTGTGTCACTACTTTGAATGAACTGCATAAATGGCTGCATAATGCTGTCTGTATTCTGAGATGATTATTCATTCTTTCTACTCCAAAGAGCAATGGCGATCAGTGCTTTCTATCAACTTCTACAGTGGCAAATTCTAGTGCCCCCCCCCCCGACCCCTATCCTACCATTTTGAAACCACTCGTTGACTGTCAGGAACGGATCCAGGGGGTGGCAGGTCTGAACCCCCTCCCCCTGTGAATCTTAGATCCTGGGTCTACCAGGATCATGTGACACATATTTATAGCATAAATTTATTTTGTAAATTTATTAGCTTGTCTATAGCTGGAAGGGGGATAGTGGCCAATTTACACAACTTATGAGATAAATTAAATTTTTACTCTATTTTACTTAAGAATAAAGCTGTAAATATATAATTTCTTGCCAAATATTTGTTTAGAAATAATAATAAATGATAATATGTCTTAAAAGCACTTCTTCTAACTTTATATTTAGATGTTGTACATATCCAAAATAGTTTAATTAAAAAGATCATGGCTATCTACTTTATTTGGGATTTCTTGGTATGAATATACGTATCTCTTTTCCGCTTATATGTACATGTTCATGTATGACCGTTTGATAAAATGTAGACAGATATAATTTCAATATTCATTCAGAGTACATTGCAATAAACGAACTAGAAAATGTATTAACGATAGTACAATGTATTTGTCATTTCTTTGTGCTGATCGAGCTGTACTTTATGAGCGGCATGGCGGGGGACATGTTAGGTATGCGACCACTTTTGCAGACGTCTACTAGTGTACTTTTAAATATAAATTTTGAATCGTTGGGGATTCAGATAATTCAAGACTTCTAAGATGTACATGTATATCCCAACGGCGTAAATCCGTGTGGAGGAGTGGGGGGGATGAGCGTAATAATTTGCCAACTTGCCCCGATCTGGTTTGGCATTCACAAGCACTAAAACACATGGAACGTTATTAATACCCATTTAGCAGTGGCAGTGGCGGATTTGAGAGGAAGAGAGTGTGAATAGAATTTGTCTTTGAATGTATGCTTCTAGTTTCAGTGGCTGCATTGATTACTTTTCATTTTAGTAATGGAAAAAAAAACTAATGCGAGCGCGAAGCGCGAGCCGAAAATTTAAGCTAAAAGTTGGAATTATTTGTGCATTATAGTTCCTTTTTTAGTATCAGCGAGCGCGAAGCGCGAGCCGAAAATTTTGAGGTAAAGGTTGAGATATTTGTGCATTGTATAGTTCCAATTTACTATCAGCGAGCGCGAAGCGCGAGCCGAAAATTTTAAGCTGAAATTGAATATATTTGTATCCTTAAAGTCCTATATATCGCAGCACAAAAAAAAAACACAAAACAAAACAGAACAAAAACACACAGTAGAGCGGCGTCATGAATTTAAAGTGGGGTCTCGATGGAAAAAAGGGCACTTTTTCTATAAAAGGGGACACTTTCAGAAGCATATATAGACTAAAGAGAATGTATTCGAAGAGGGAGGGTGTCGAAGAAATTTATCTTTGAATGTAGCCTTTAGCATCATAATGGTAGCTTGATTTCCTGTTCATTAAGTAATAGAAAAAGTAATGCGAGCGCGAAGCGCGAGCCCAAATATTTAAGCTAAAAATTGGAGATTATAATCCTATTTAGATCAGCGAGAGCGAAGTGCGAGCAGAAAATAATTTAGTATCCATTTAGAAGTTACATTTTACATACTTTGTTTTTAAAAAACAGCGATAGAAACGAATCCCGCAATCTTTGCTACGAATATTTGTGGGCTGCCAGGCCCCCAATTAAACCCTCCACACAACAACATTAATGTTTTGATTGTCAACAACACCTTTCCTAAGGTTTGTCCCCAGACGAGAAGAGGGTGTATGGGTTTGGCAGACGTGCATCAATCAAATAATTGGATCCAACTATTTATACTTAGGTTACTGTTTGTTTGTTAGTGCGAGGTCGCATAGCGACCCGAGCAGAAAATTTTGGGTTGTGGGAGTAAAAAAAGAGGCATTTAGAGTATTGAGAGCACTACTTTAACCAATACACAATTATTAGGTGTAATTTTTTTTTCATTCTTCTTGAAACTGGGGGATGTTTGTACAGGGCACCCCCTCCCAAAATCTGGGGGCGGGGATGTATCCCCCCCCCCCCCCATCCCCCCAGGATTTACGCCCATGAATCTTTTGACACCATAGTCATAAGGTTCCAGCCGTTTACTAATGCGCAGTTCGGAAAATCGCCAGCGCGCCGGCGCGTTAAAATGACAATTTCACCATTGACTGTGTATTGTACATAAAGTAACTCAATCCAGTTCCTGTTGTATGTGAAGTGACGTTACATAATGCAGATACTCAAAGATTACTTGAGATAGGGGCCTGAAACTTGTGAGTTCTCATCATAAGATAGCTCACGTACATGCAAACTTATAAACTTTGCCTACCATGGCCGAGATCTTGAGGATTGGGCAGCCCCCCTTGCCCAGCTTGACCAATATTTGGCCCTTTACGGTAAGAATTTTTTTATTAAATGAAGAAACCCCCCCCCCCCCTACAACTATATATTTCTGAAAGGAAATTCTCAAAGCAATTCAAATATTGTAGCAATTACGACCTGGTTCAAAGAGGAGAAAAAAATTAGGCCCTAAAAAATTAATATTTTAATCAAATAATAGTTACTACTTCACCCTACATTGTAGTGGATGCATTTTTTAAAATCTACGGACATTCCAGTTCAGAAAATTATACTTTTGTAGGGTTGAGTTAATACTCAAAATATGACACTTTATCCTGACAGGTGCATGATTTTTAGATTTAGGTGTGTACACAAAAGGTCCAGTTCAAAACGCAATGCCACATACAAAAAAAAATGTAGGCCTACATTAATCAGCATCACCCCCCCCCCAAAAAAAAAAGCCTCGAATTAATAGCGCTACTTTCTCCAGGGCCTATCTAGGCATCCACTCCTGCGACAATTGCTCCTTGCCCTGACCTGTCTTTCTTTAGTTAGTATGTATGGGTTAAGTTTTCTCCCTTCTTCTCTCTGTTATGTGGATTGATAAATGCTGTTAAGACTTAATAACAGTGATGGGTGTGGGGACACTAACACGATAAAGAGTTAAGACTGTAACCCCTCCCCCATTCCTTCGGGGCTCTTTATTCTCGTTCTCTCACATTTTAGGGCGCTGCACAGTAGCGACCAGGTTACGTGGTATTTTATCTCCCGTTTTGTCGTCTATTTTTCTTATTTTGTGCTTCTTCTGGACGTTATATTTCTCAAAATGTATGTGAAATCTGTCTCGTATGTTTTGATATGTTTTGTGATACTAATCCTGAACCTTATATGCCTGAAAAATGCCATGGTTTTGCAACACCCGGACAAACGTCAACGATTCAATATTCCCCAGGCGCGGAACTCCAGGGGGGCCGACGGGCCCGCCCCCCCCCCCCAAAAATAAAGGAAGGAGGAAAAAGGGAGAAAGAAGGGAAAAGGGAAAGAAAAGAAGAAAAAGAACGAAAGAGAAGGGAATAAGGCCCGATGCTTTACAATTTTCGCCCGAAAGCGCGAAATAGGCTTAATTTGGTTCTAAACGACCATAACTAAGGCTGTGGGGAGGGCCCACAAGGCCGATTTTTCTCATAGTGTATTTAGCAATATACTGCTCAAACGCCTTTTTTTTTTAGGGAAAGAAATACATTAGTGACGAAAAGTAAAAATATGGAAAATATTTAAAACTAAAGTTTCCAAATTTCTCAAAGAAAAGAGGCCTCGTGGACCCTCGGCCTCTTGGGGAAAATAGTCGGCCTCCTGGGAATACTAGAAAGTGCCCCTTTATTTATTCAATATATTTTTTGAAACCCAAATATTCGGCTCGCGCTTCGCGCTCGCTGATACTACACCATAATGTACAAATAACTTCAATTTTTAGCTCAAAATTTTCAGCTCGCAGATACTAATACAGAAAGGTATATAACGCACAATTAACTCAAAATTCGCTCGCGGATATTAAATAGGGTCTATGATACACAATTGTCTACAATTTGTTATGCTAGAAGAGCCCCTTTATTTATTCCATATATCTTTTAAAACCCCAAATTTTCGGCTCGCGCTCGCAGATACCAATTAAGTAGGGTATGAAATGCACAATTAACTCAAATCTTTCAGCTCGCGCTTCACGCTTGAGGATACTAAATAGGGTCTATGATACACAATTATCTACAATTGTTAATGCTAGAAATGCCCCTTTGTTTATTTCATATATCTAAGGGTTAACCCTTAGCGTGCCACGGACACGTTTTCGTGCAATTGTACTTATTATCTATACAATCGTAATAATTCATTTTCTCTTGATTGATTGCAGTATAGGCTTTGCGAATCGTACAGTTCATTGTATTGTGTCTGTGAATCGATTTCCAGTCATTTACACCAAGCAAGAATATTTCATACCATTTTAAAAGATTTTAAAAGAAAGTCTACTTTTTTAGCTGTAAATTAATATGGCATGTTAAGAAAACATGTTAAGAAAACCCAAAATTTTCGGCTCGCGTTTCACGCTCGCTGATACTAAATCATAATGCACAAATAACTCAAATGCCCCTTTTTCTGATGCCCCTTTTCCATCTCGACCCCCAATTCTATCTCAAAATTTTCTGCTCGCGCTTCGCGCTCGCAGATACCAATTCAGTGGGGTGTATATAATGCACAATTAACTCAAATCTTTCAGCTCGCGCTTTGCGCTCGTGGATACTAAATGGGGTCTATGATGCACAATTATCGACAATTTTTATGCTAAAAATGCCCCTTTATTTATTCTATATATCTTTTAAAACCCCAAATTTTCGGCTCGCGCTTGGCGCTCGCTGATACTACATCATAATGCACAAATAACTCAAATTTCTACCTCAAAATTTTCTGCTCGCGCTTCGCGCTCGCGGATACTAAACCATATCGCCATTAGTTAGACAATTACACTAATTGTGAAATAAATAAAGAAATACACTACGCTACTTTGAGGTGACGTTGTTTTATTACCCGAGCGATGGGGCTAAGAGACGACCACAGATGGCGCACTTTCACATTCAACAAACCCAATGAATATATGGCGTGACTACTTTTTCCTCTTTCCTTCAATTTTTGGAAATAAACAAACGCTATCCGAACTCATTATAAACTGTAGCCTATATAGACAGTAATATGCAGATCGAATATCATTCTCACACCAGGTGAATTATATGGCAATTGCATAAATCATTTTCAGACCAACGTGCACAAGCTTAATAAAAACCAAACTAAACCACTAAACTGAACGTTGAACTATACATTCAACTACACTTCCAAACATATGAAATGAACATATACAGAATGTTATCGAATTGTACTTTCACCCAATATCATAAAACTATCATAATCACCCCTCTAATACTCCTTGTCAAACCCGTAACGTGAAATATCAAAGAACAACGGTCACATACGTTGCAAAATTAAATTACAATTGTTTGATCCATAGCATATAGAAAAAATAGGACATATATCACACCTACTAGAATACTTAAACTGAATAGTAGACTACATAACCATTTGTGGTACACGTTTTTAGTAAACATTCGTAGCAAACCGTGACAGCTTAACAATAGGATAATTAAAACTGCAACCAACATTATGTTGTACACAGAATATATTATAACATCAAATGTGTATCTGTTTTAACTTTGAATTACTAGAATCATAGAACATAAAATAAAAGAAGAATTCTTACCAACATAGGGTACTTCAAAAGAAACTATGTAAATCTTTACAATCACAAATCAATAAATTACTATTGAGACATAATACCATATACAGTAGCTAGACCACATAGACACTGTTCCAAACCCTAAAATGCCTACAAAAAACCTTGAAAGCAATTATTCACTTTGTCCTGTAATTACATAAAATTAATACATTAGTTAACTGATGAAAAAAAAACATTTCAAGTGCAACTTGTATGATCGAAAACAGGCACATATAATAGCACGTTCAAAATACATACAAAAAGTCAAATTGATTACATTATCAAAATATGGCTACAGTAATTCACAAAATCAATCACAAACAAATATAAAAATCAGACTATTGTAACCGAGTCTCTCACATAAAGGAGACTAGACTGTAAAACAAAAATCATGCATACAGTAATAATATCCAATAGTCTCTGTACCATAGGTATGATTGGAGCTGTTAATTATCACACAGAACAGCATGCTACTGGGGGCAGTATGGGTCCATGGGATAAAGGAGCCAGCATTGCAGGGAGCTACCAGACTAGGGGTGTTCCTACCATAGGGGAAGGGACTGTGTCCATCAAGGGTCTTAATGGGGAAAATGGGCTCAATAGCAGAACATCAAGTCCAAACAAAGCTTCAAGGGAGCGTAGCAGGTAGTTTTCCGAAGGGGCACATCGGATGGTACGACGCCGTTGTCGGCATGCTCGATTGATAAGCGTCGCTGATGTGTCGCAGACCCAGTCCAAAGGCGATGACGCTCTAGACGTACGGAGTGGTAGGGTCTTCGACCATGGACATCAGCACCTGGGTCGATAGACGCTGGAGAGGATCTCCCATCAGGTAGTCAGACATCGCTCCACGTTGTAAAGCTGAGCGGACAGATCAGCAGAAGTAAGCCCTGAGGTAGTATGGGGCTTGTCTGGTGGACGACCAAGAGCGTTGCTGTCATCCGAGGTAGAAGTGGATCTTACGGTCACCAACAGGAACAGTGACCACAGGAGAGCATTCGACGTGTGGGGCACAGACATGCGAGGTCAACAGGTCAAGTGTGGGCCTCATCTTCGTGCAAGGAGTTGGTTGCGACTGTGGACTAGCTTGCGCAGTTAAGGAATTACTATCGCCACCTACGTTTAGCATGCATGGAGGCAGAACGATTCCTCCAGTGTCAACGCTATTGGCATTACTAGCAATGTCGAGCTGCGGACCGATCAAAGACGCAACGGGAACGTTGTATCGCTACTGACAATTAGACAGAACGGATCTTGAGTTAACCCACTAGCCGCATGGTCAACTACGACACTGCTATCACGACAGCAATCTAGTGTTATCTAATATCGAATACGAATACGCAGACAGAGACGCGATAGTAAATCACAGTGAAGACACGATTAAATTAGATAGACCGATACATCAGGTGAAGACACAAGGTTTAGGCAAGTCACCTCAGGTGAAGACACGATAGGCAAAGTTAAATCAGGTGAAGACATATCAGCAAACTATAACAATTAAAGTTCTGACAAAGCTCGATAAATACACTCTTCAGAAGAGTTGCCAAGAATGTTAGACTCAACTACCCGTGAGAACTACCTGGAAAGGTCAATACCGAGAGGTGGAGCACACAGCACAATGGGAGTGGACTGTAAGGTACTATCTAGATCATCAGACTCACCTGGAGGAACACTACTAGCACTATCCACTGAGTACACTGCAGAAATCGACAACCGCAAAGCGCTTTATTCACGGCGCATGCACATCAGTACGATATTCATGCAAGGGAGTTGACTTACCTTAATCTCATGCACATTGAACCCCTCATTGAACAACACAAGTCTTTCTTTCGTTCTCTTTCATCTCCTTTCTCTATGCCTCGATGATTACTGTCTCCAAGAGACTCCATTCTAACCTCACTGGCACCTTTCCATTTCCATCACTCTCTCGCTCCACATTCCACTGTAATGTACACGTGTCATCCATGTTACATTCATTCTTACGTAACGCCTTCATTGTACGTCACCTGATCTTTGTTGTTTCTATCATATCTCCTCTGTCACGAGTAACAATAAACACATCATCACCAAGACGCTCTGTTCGAGCAATCTCGCATTCATCATCACCGTGGTTCACATTCCATTGTGTTACCTGTGTGTCCTCTGTGTTTACACTTCAATTCAGAAATAGCATCCACACCAAACCATCTCTGCTATTCACTACATCAGTGTTATTGTATATATTCACATCACTAGATACTACTCTACCATCCTCACTTTCACCTATCTGTGATGAGCAGTCCATCTAGGTCTAATGATGCGAGTGTATACCCTACTGTATTGTGTCCTTGCTCAACCCAGCATTACCATTCTTCACTCCTCATCTATTTCCATTTTGGATAGTGTTAGTGGTATCCACACGCATTTCTCTTCTCACACTGAAATGATTGATTCAAACACCGGGTCCCATGATGACGAGATGATGGGCCATAATAACAGGTAACGTCATCCCCAACATGATCTGTTTCTTGGAGGGACGAACCGACACCGTCATTCTCAACCATAAAGGGGGCTCCACCAACGACAATCAACACAAGTACCTTCGAGGTAGTCATCCTGAAAACTACACACTCGACCACAGTTCACGTCCTCAATAGCAACGTGAAATCAGTCCATCCAACAATGTGAGATGTCGACAAGACTAATTAATGGAACATCATTATCACACCAATAATCATCAAACCCAAAATCATCAACAAGTACATCAAACCAAAATGATCAGCAACAGATTCTGTGATTAGATTGATTTGAGAGCCACTTTCAATTCTACAGAAATTACATGATTTCTCAACAGTAGTTGCAAAGAAACATGGCTTACATTTAGAATTACATGTAGGTCTATGTAGATCTACAGATGATTTAGAATTACAAGTATGTACAGAACGAGATGATTTAGAATTACAAAAATTTACAGATGATTCATGCAAAATTATTTGCGATGGCCTGCTAGTCGGATGCAAGGCCCTATTTCTAGGCGTAACAAGCACCGCGATGCTGCATCGGCCAATACAGCCCTAGCCCTTGGCTGACACATTTCTGTGCGGGTGGGACTCAACAACGTATTACAATTAGGAACCTCTCGTCTACCACCGATAGAACACGGCGAGCCTAGCCCCAATTTATAGGGTTAAATTACTTTGGTAGCGTGTTAACTCGATGGGTGAGTCAGACCAAGCTGTCACCACGCCATTAGTTAGACAATTACACTAATTGTGAAATAAATAAAGAAATACACTACGCTACTTGAGGTGACGTTTGTTTATTACCCGAGCGATGGGGCTAAGAGAGCGACCACAGATGGCGCACTTCACATTCAACATAACCACATGAATATATTGGCGTATAAATGCACAAATAACTCCAATTTTGAACTCAAAATTTCGGCTCGCGCTTCGCGCTCGCAAATACCAATTCAGTAGGGTATATAATGCACAATTAATTAAAATTTTTACCTCAAAGTTTTCATCTCATGCTCCGCGCTTGCGGATACTAAATAGGGTCTATAATGCACAATTATCTCAAATGATAGCTTAAAAATTTCAACTCGCGCTTCGCGCTCGCTTTGCTTTTTTAAATTAATGAAATACCAAACACATTCTTAAAAGCATCAATTAAAATGCTATTTTTTTTTTGGCGCACCCCCTATTCATCCGAATACATTTCTCTTTATGCCTCTGGTCTCAATTGCCCCCTTTTCAGGAAAAATGCCCCTTTTCCATCTCGACCCCCCACTTTCAACTTCGTTCCACGGCCTCTGGCATAACAACTTGGGCATAACATGCCGTTCTTCCAGATAATTAAATGGCATAGTTTGCGCTCGCAGCGTCTGATGTAATTATTATGGGGGTAATAATAGTATTAATGGTGGCAATTTAAAATATATATTCAAACCACTAAACTTTTGTTTAAGATATTCCGATTTTTTTTTTTTTTTTTTTTTTTTTTTTTTTTTTTTTTTTTTTTTTTTTTTTTTTTTTTTTTTTGTTGCTAGTATGTATTATTATTTTGTTTTCATAGGAGTAAAAATGAAATTGTTTAAATTCCTCGTTTTAAATCAGTAAAGGCCTATATATCGGGGAATGTTTTAAACTCGCGCTTCGCGCTCGTTTGCTCGCTCCGCTCGCAAGATTTTTTTTTTCAAATCCTGGATCCGTGCCTGTTCCCGCCAATACTTGTATCACCTGGCTATCCCAGCGTCCCAGACGGCACCCACCAATCTGCCGGAATGGACACTGACCCAGGAGAATATTAGCTCGCCCAATCAAAAGCGGGGAGGGAAACGAGGTGGGATTCGAAACAGAATGAAGAAAAAAGGAAATCGACCTCCATTCCCGGCGATTATCCTGAGCAATATTCGCTCACTGTACAACAAAATGGACGAACTTCGGGCTTTAACAAGGTACATTAATGATTTTCGAAATTCCGATATTATTTGCCTGACTGAAACATGGCTAAATCCTGACATCACTAATGACAGCATCTGTATTGAAAACTTTGACGTAACACGATTAGATCGTTCATTTCAAGAAACCAACAAACGACGCGGTGGGGGACTGTGTTTATACGTGAACAAAAGATCATGGTGCATTTACATTAATTTGAAATATTCTATATGCAATGAAGATATAGAAATGATGTGCGTTTTTTTAAGACCATTTTACTTGCCCCGAGAATTTAATCAACTTCATGTGTTTCTGGTTTATATCGCACCTGATGCCAATGAGAACCAGTCTGCAAAGCATATTCAGGATATAGTGGGGGAAATGGAAGTGGAACGCCATGATTATCCTAAATTGTACTTGGGACTTTAACCATTGTCGACTCGAGAATGTGATGCCTAATTATTGTCAAATGGTGGATAAACCGCCAGAGGGGACAAAATTTTGATAGATGTTATTGTTCCATTCAAAATGCTTTACAAAACGGTCGTCCGATCTGGGATAGGCCTTTTAGTCTAGAGCCATTTCTAAAAAGAGGCCTCTATAAGCTTTAGAAGCATTTTTAGGTAAAAGTTGGAACCAGTCTATTTCACATAATTCAAGTGTGCTGAATCTGATAAGACCGGTTCCCAGCCGATTCTCACGTTTTCACCACCTAATTTGCACAAAAATGGCCGCCAAATTGACCATTTTTGAGCTCTGTTCTCCACTCTTCCCTGGTTGTATCCACTTTTTACCGTCATAATGGCCTTCCTTATTCGCACTCACATCAATATCATGTTAAATTGCTAGAATAAGCATTAGAATTTAGAAAATAATAACTTAATGTTTTGAAACTAATTAATTATGCAAATTTATGCAAGTTTGCAACCTTATATGCTATTATTTCACCAACTTAAGTCAACAAGTGTAAACTGTGGTTCAGATTCCTTCATAACATTTAAAATTATTCAAGCCCCAAAATATTATTTTATGATGGATGCCCATTAATTCAATTGTTGGAAAAAAAAATCTTTGTTTTTCCACTGACTTTGACAAGTCTTGGAAAATAGTCGCATGAAAATAATAATAAACTTAAGGATGACTGCGGTCTTTTCCACAGGTATGTAGGCACAAAGACAGACAAAACTAAATTTGGGCAGCAACGGAAACACATGACACATGCTCACACCACACCCACCACGACCCACACACACACACAATACACACGCACACACCACGAACACGCACGCACCACTCATCTGCATGTACAATAGGCACTTTCATACAGAAGTGCTTTACCATCTGACCATTAAGCCTACATGTACTTCTGCCATCGTGTCACTACCTTAAATAGATAATGTGATGTGGTAATAAAAAAAAAATGGAAAGAGAACAATTATCATGAGCTTTCAAATTATTTTCATTGGTATTTAAAATAGAAAATTGTAGTAGAAATTTCCAGTACAAAGGTTGCTCTTCAAATTGTTATCAACCTTTCCCTGCACTAAGAACAGTTCCTTCCACAATTCAATCTGAAGACCATAACAATATTCGCTTTAATTTGAATAACACTGATCGGTGTTAATACAGATTTGTGCCTTGGTTAAACTCTCTCAGGTCTACAAGGGTACAGATTCATCAGGTAGGGATACCAGAAGGTGTGTCTTGGTTAGTGCTCTTCCCACACTCACACTTATTTTGCATTCTTCGCTGTATCCCATTTTCCGTTAGGACTTACACTGTCCTGTGCCAACGGTGGCCTGTGCATTTCCAAGGTGGTTCAGCATGACCTAGGTGTGCTATGGCTATTCAGACCTGATGAGAGAGATTCTTTTGGACATTTGTTTGGCATTTATTTGAGTGGCTGGTCCACAGGATGGTCTAGATTGTGTGCAGAGCATAACAGGATCCTCGGGTGAAAGTAAAACTTGTCTTGATTCCAGTCTCTATTGCATGATTATAATTAGTATAGAGGATATGAGGGGTATATCCCAATCTGCGTGTTAAGCTAGCTTCTTTTAAGAATGTTATTCTGGCTCTAGTTTTGCTTTGTCGTGCAATATGGTTCTTATTTGTAAGGGAACAATCTAATGTCAAAATTTAGGTTAGATTCAGCGCCAGACATGTTTGAGCAGTTGATGCAGATTTCCGTATTATCTGATTCCCTCAATTGCGTTGGGCACCTGTGTTTTAGAGGTGAAAGACACTTATTGACTGTTTTCAGATCACTAGAAAGGGATTTGCGCATATAACGAGTTTATTTTGATTCTTCATAGGAATTTTCACGTTGAGCAATGCAGAGCGTCATTCAAAGCACATCAGAAACTCTTTACATGGGGGTGTATGTTGGTGATTATGTACCTGTTGAAGAGCAGTGGGGCAAGGACTTCCTTGTGGGAAGCCATTTTCTGCTTGCATGAAAGTCGGACATAAAACCGTCTATATTGATCGCAGGATCTTGAATCTTTTAGTTTGTATATCAAAAGGAAAGAGTCATTCATTATGATTTGTTATCACGCAGTAGTTACTTGAACACTTATTCGAATAATTCCAGGCACGGATTTCAAAAGGGTTCAACAGCTCCCCCCCCCTCAGCCAAAAAAAAAAAAAAAAAAAAAAAAAAAACGATAGAAAATAATAATAATATAACCGCGGAAGCAGACTGAACACTACCATGTTGCCCAAAACATTTTTGAGCTCCGTGCTACTCATATGCGGTGCATTGCGCACTCAATGATTTGCGTTTTACCATCCCGACTTTTTCTACATTCTGGACAAACTCATAGCAACTTCTCATTGCGTACTTTTCAGGACTTCAGGATGAGGTTTGCAACAAGGAATTCAATCAGTTTACCTGTTCTTTCAGCCTTGTAGGCATTCCAAGGAGTGTGCTATTCTATCAAATCCTATTTGTCATTTGCAAAAGAGGAAAAGTAACTACATGTACATGTTAAAGCCGCATTCAAGTTGAAGAGTATTAAGATCAACCTGGATTTCAAGCTGCAAGAAATACGAGCTTCCATGGATGACCTGACTTTACTCAATCGATGAAGGCTATTGAGCACATGGACCAGCTGATAAGATGGTGCAGGAATTTCAAACCATGGACCTACCAAGAAGGGTGGTATGCCAAAAACTAGTGGGTTTTATTTTCCATGTTCAAACCAAAGAAATCAAGGAACCTGACCATCAAGGACGGAAGGGTAGATGACAGGACACGTTACAGTGTAGCGGATGAGGTCATTCCAACAATATCAGAAGCCCCTGTCCAGAGCTTGTGGTGCTAGTTCAATAAGGAGCTGTCTCACAAGAACCAGATTAATGAGGTCCAGGCGATGTGAAAGATGGACTGAAATATATCAACAGATGTGCCCTCCCAAGTAAATTGAAGTTGTGGTGCCTGAAGTTTGGGTTCTTCCACTGATGATGGCCACTGATTCGATGCTGTACGAAATAGGAATGATGCATCTATCGAAAGGATAGGACAAAGAATATCTGCTAAACACGTTTTAATTTTCCATGCACAACAAACATTAGCATTGATGGACATTTCATAAAGCTTATCCTACCCCTGATCGCTGTTGCTGCGGAGAGGGGTTGAGAGGTGAAGAAGGCTAACATGTTCTAAACATGGATAATGCAGTTGGCCTCGTGCAGCAAGGAGCATGGTGTCGATTGGAATGCCTTGAACCACAGTCCTTGTCCTGGAAAGACATATACATGTAGATGATGGAAACAGGTACACCCAAGTTCTTGCTACAAACATCAATGATGTCAGTCCCTCCCAACACAACCTGAGGAAGTTGGCCAAGGCCGAGAACGAGACCTGCCACAAATGAGGAAAAGAGGGCTCACACAAGCATATTCTATCAAATTAATTCCCACGTCTATCTTGAAGAAAGCTCATATACTTGGAAGCACAATGAGATCCTGTGAGTGCTTAGCAATGCCCTAGAGAATGCTATCGACAGGGCAGACCAAACCAAAACATCAAATTCCCCTGTGATGATCTCATTCGTAAAGGCAAGGGTGTACACTGTCCAGAGTCAACAAGAAAGGTAGACCAAACAAAGCTGACTCCTTCGTCTAAGCAAGAAAATGGCAGTTGGTTCAAATGGAACAGCAGATGACATTCTCTAGTGAAATTGTAAATGTGACTAGATATGGTAGTCTGCATGATCCCGGGAGTCTAAGTTGGTATAGCTCTCTGTGAATTGACTCTCCTTTGGGAGGAGATGGCCCATACGTACAAGACATCAAAGTATGCTGGACTAACAGGTATGACAGAATGCAAGGATAATGATGGAAGGTAGACTTCTACTGACATCTTCCTCTCAAGGATGGGAATAACCAAATGAGGGAAGCTGGCTATGGACTTCATGGAGATCGCTACCTGTACAATGTGTTGAATGTCATCATTCAAACATTGCATTATATCTAATTGATCTTTGTGTCCATTTTGATCAATTTCGTTCTAAGTCACGTGCAAAACAAAAAAATACAAAATAAATTTGCATAAAAATATAACAAATGAGCGTCAAGATTACATTATACATTCTTTTGTTTTTAAAAGGATTTCAAATGTTGGGAAGGATATCTGAATTATTCTGATATCTGATATCTGAAAGTTGAAGAACTCTTGAGCTAATTTGATCAAGTTACCCATTTATAGCATGTAAGGTCTCAAACATGCATTAATTTGAATAATAATTGGTTTTGAAACATCAAATTGATCATTTTCTTAATTCTATGCTCAGTCGAGCAAGTTTACAATAATAATTCAAATTGACTACAAAATAGCGGCCATTACGAGTTAAAAAGAGGATACAACCAGGAGGAGTGTAGACTAAGGCCTAAGCTAAAAATGGTCAATTTGGCAGCCATTTTGTTTATGCAAATTAGGTGTTGAAAACGTTTAAAGGCGCTTGGGAACTACAAATGTATTCTTATCAGACAAGCACACTAAATTATGTGAATAGATCGGTTCCAACTTTAATCTAAAGTTGAAGAACTCTTGAGCTAATTTGATCAAGTTAGAGCATGTAGGTCGCAAACATGCATACATTGCATAATTAATGAATTAGAAACATCAAATTGATTTTTTTCTAAATTGTAATACTCAGTCTAGCAAGTTTACATAATATCAATGTCAGTGCAAATAATGCGGCCCATTATAACAGGTAAAAGTGATTATAACCAGGGAGGAGTGGAGACATACATGTAAGCTCGAAATTGTCAATTTTGGCGGCTATTTTGTTTATGCAAATTAGGTGGTTAGAACGTGAAAAAATCGGCTTGGAACCGTTCTTATCAGACTCAGCACACTTGAATTATGTGAAATAGACCAGTTCCCAACTTTTAAACCTAACCGTTGAAGAACTTCTTGAGTAATTTGATCAAGTTATAGCCCTTTGTAGCATATAAAGTCGCAAACATGCATAAATTTGCATAATTAATGATTTATTAACATAAAAATCGATTATTTATTAATTGTAATGCTCAGTTTAGCAAGTTTACATAATAATCAATGTGACTGCAAAATACTTCGGCCGTTAACGAGGGAAAAAAATTGGACACAACCAGGGAGGCAATAGAGACATAGCTTTAAATGTCAAATTTTGGCGGCCATTTTGTTTGTTGCAAATTAGGAGGTGAAAACGTGAGAAATCGCGTTGGGAACGGTCTTATAGATTCGCACACTTGAATTATGAGAAAAAAACTGGTTCCAAACTTTTACCCTAAAAATGCTTCTAAAAGTCATATTTTGCCTAAATGGCTCTAGTTATTTCAGATACAACGTCGTTCACTTGCTTCCGAAGTATCGCAAAGCTAAAACACAAAAAAGTAACAAGCAAGTTGTGAAAGTATGGACCCACGAAAAATTGAGAATCTCAAAGCATGCTTTCAGATAACAGATTGGGATGTGTTCACACCCGTGACTTCAGTGAGGCCATCGACGCGCAAAAGGATAGATTACTTCGTAACCCCGATGAGTCTGTTATAATTGAGGAGAGAGATGCATATCTTCAATTTAGTAAGATTAATACAAGGAAAGCATCAGGGCCGGATATGATAAGTGGGAAAATATTACGTCATTGTGCGCGAGAGCTGGCATCCCCCTTTCGCTATCTATTCCAAATGTCACTTAATCTCAAAGTTGTGCCTGGCTGTTGGAAGTCATCTATTGTAATCCCAGTTGCTAAGAAACCCCGCCCATCTGAATACAATGATTATCACCTAGTAGCACTCACTTCAATTGCGATGAAATATTTTGAACGGATCGTACTAAAAGCCAATCAGCCAGAAAATAGATCCTCATCAGTATGCGTATCAGCCTAAAAAGTCCGTTGAAGATGCCGTGCTGTATCTTGTACATCTTTTGTATAAACATACCGACTTAACTAAATGCTACGCACGAACATTATTTGTTGACTTCTCTTCAGCTTTTAACAATATTCTGCCACATCGACTTGTTGAGAAGTTATTGAGCCTTGAAGTTAAACCATCTCTTGTACTCTGGTTAACTGACTTTTTACAAAATCGAGTCCAACGGGTCCGCGTGCAGAGTACAGAGAGTGAGCCCATAGCCACAAATACAGGCTCACCGCAAGGTTGCGTTCTATCTCCTGTCCTCTTTGTTTTATATACTAATGACTGTTGTACTCCTTCTCAAAATGTAACTTTATTGAAATATGCCGATGATACCACAATGGTAGGGTTAATCAAAACTCATGAAACTGAATACATAGATTGTGTGAACTGGTTTACTCAATGGTGTGATGAAATTATCTCGACCTTAACACATCAAAAACCAAAGAAATGATCTTTGACTATAGAAAGTCTAAACCAGTAGAACTAAAGAGTTGTCCGGTAAGAATCAATGGTAAATAAATTGAAATTGTGCAAAACTACAAATATCTTGGTACAATTATTGATGATTGCCTTAAGTGGGGAGAACAATGTAATTCACTTTGTAAGAAAGGTAGACAAAGGAGGTACTTCCGTAGAAAGCTGAAATCATTCCATGTAGATCGCACTATCATGCATCTGTTCTATAAGTCAGTTAACGAGAGTGTTCTTGCGTTTAACTGTGTAGCCTGGTTCACAAGTTGTCGAAAAGGGGATCTTTCTTTGTTAAATAGAATAGTCAGACAAGCAGAGAAGATTTTAGGAGAAGAGTTGCAGTTTAATCATATGTGCAGGGATAGAATTGCTCAGAAAGCAAAATCGATAATGGAGAACGGTCTCCATCCCTTGAACATGAACTATGTTTCAATGCGATCTGGAAGCAGGTTGAGGTCTTTACCTTGTCGTACAACAAGATATCTGAATTCCTTTTTACCCAGCTCCATTAGGATGTTGAATGCTAATGTTTGAGTTACATTAGGATTAGATTACATTTGATAAGTAGTAATAGTAAATAGTGGTTGTATTTTAAGAGTTGTGATTGGTTGAAATGATGTCACGTGTCATTCACGTTTTTGTTATAGTAAATAGTGGTAGTATTTTACGAGCTTGATGGTTGAAAGTGTCACGTGTCGTTCAACATTCTGGATAGTAAATAGGGTAGTATTTACGAGCTGTGTGATTGGTTGAAAGGGTGTCACGTGTCATTCACGTTTGTTATAGTGAACGGTTTTGTTATATTGAATGGTTTTTTTTGTATATTGAACGGTTTTTACCTGTGTTAAAAATGAATGGTGAAATCGATTGCCTTGTTGCGCAGGCGCGTAATAACAGTAAAAATGCGCACAACAATAGATACGCGGAGCGACAATATACGTCACAATAGTTAATTAGCACCAAAGTTTGGCAAACATTGCAAAGATAAACCAGATTAGGCAGGTCAAAGATCTAGGGGTCTTTACTATAATAAATAGTGCATGCATCTATTAATGCACATTACTGACTATGTGAACTCCAAATACTAAATTATCCCTCGGCACATCTGTTCACCTCGGCCTGCGGCCTCGTGAAATAAATGTGCCCTCGGATAATTAGTATTTGTCGTGCACATAATCTAGTATGTTGCATGGTAGAGCATGCACTATTTATATAATGTGAACGCTTTTTTGTTATGTTGAACGGTTTTCACCTGCGATAAAATGAATGGTGAAATCGACTGCCTGTTGCGCAAGTGCGTAATAACAGTAAAATGGTGCGCACAACAATAGATACGCGGAGCGACAAATACGTCACAATAGCTTAATTAGCACCAAAAGTTTGGCAAACATTTGCAAAGATAAAACCAGATTAGGCAAGGTCAAGATCTAGGGTCTATTACTATAATAAATAGTGCATGCATCTATTAATGCAACATTACTGACTATGTGAATTCCAAATACTAAATTATCCTCGGGCACATCTGTTTCAACCTCGGCCTACGGCCTCGGTGAAATAAATGTGCCCGGGATAATTTAGTATTTGTCGTGCACATATTAGTATTTGCATGTAGAGCATGCACTATTTATATAATAGTGAACGGTTTTGTATATTGAACGGTTTTTTTGTTTTTTTGTTATATTGAACGGTTTTACCTGTGTTAAAATGAATGGTGAAATGGATTGCCTGTTGCGCAAGCGCGTAATAACAGTAAAATGGTGCGCACAACAATAGATACGCGGAGCGACAAATACGTCACATAGCTTAATTAGCACCAAAAAGTTTGGCAACATTTTCAAGATAAAACCAGATTAGGCAAGGTGAAAGATCTAGGGGTCTATTTACAATAATAAATAGTGCATGCATCTATTAATGCAACATTACTGACTATGTGAACTACAAATACTAAATTATCCCTCGGGCACATCTGTTTCACCTCGGCCTACGGCCTCGGTGAAATAAATGTGCCCTCGAGATAATTTAGTCTTTGTCGTGCACATAATCTAGTACATGTATGTTGCATGGTAGAGCATGCACTATTTATATATTATTACCCTTATAAGACATCTGAACCGGGCTATTGCAAATTCATACCGACCGCAGTTTTGATATGATATCGATATATGAAGCGATCATGGGGTATATTGGCCATATTGACCGGAATAAAAAAATCCCATTGAAAAAACACGCATTGACGTAGGGCTGCCTTTTTACAATGTTGACCGGCTGGTCGGGGGTCCTACGCGTAATTTTAATGATGCGCGTTTACAAAGAGTAGTAAGACAATGGATACGCACAGAAGAATTATTGCGTCACATTGGTTCAACTCAGAATGCTGAAGAAACAAAGAAAAGAAAAAAAATCCCACGACAAATGCCCAGTTTAAATCAGTTTTTCGGTTTTTGGTAACGTTATATCCTGAGAAAGCAAACTTTTATGACTCGTTGAATGACACATTCTGCAAATTATACCGAGGCATGATGTTTCGAGGGGAATTGATTCCTTGATATTTTAATATTGATGAAGACAGTGGAACATTTTGGATTCAAACATACATGACTGTACTGTAGCAGTTGTACCAGACCAGCTAGGATATGTGGTAAGTAGACTACACTGTGTGTTTTCAATATCCTATGTTGGAGATAGGTAGTTGAAGGATAATAATAAAAATATTGACTGTTTTTTCGGGCAATATGGCATATAGTGCCCTTACTAGCACCATATTGCCCTCGTCTTCGACTCGGGGCAATCATAGTTCATGCACTATATGCCATATTGCCCTCAAGGGCAGTCAATATTATTTAAATATAGTCCCACGGTGCTTTGACATTTTATGATAATTCCTTTTCTGAGTTGTAATTATTTAAATGGGACACACACATGCTCATATAATAGAATTATCTGATTATTTTCATAACGTTATAGAAATTACTTTGTTATATATTATTAGACCGTGCTATGGTTACGTCAATATACAAGCTCTTATGCACTTATGAATGTGAATACACTTATGTTGCCAATATCTATGATGAATACAATGTAATTTCCCATGAACACCTTTACGATAATCTACTTTGATAAAGGCTACAGTATTATCTCACGTAAATTAAATCAGTATATCAGTTTATTACGTACATTGTTACTTTCTCTCAAACCTTTCTCAAAATATAATGCATTACTGGTCTATCAAATTTTAATAATATTATGATTAAACTCTGATTTAACATTGCAATTAATGAACTACAATGGTAGTCATGACGAATATACATCTACTTATAATATTAATAAAGAATTTCGGTGCAAGAATATTATGTTATGAATAATAATTATCCTATCCAAAATATGTATTTTAAAAGTTGTGTTACCATTCTATGAATGTGTATTGTATTCAGATGTTTATATATATTACTTGTACAATTGTATGTGTTTTTGAATTTTTTGTATACCATGTAAACCAACACAAATTTCCACTATGCGGACAATAAAGATGAACTTATGAACTTATGAACTTAGTTTCTCCGACGCTCTTCTGTTACGCTTTCTTTAATTTCTCTTTTTAATTGTTAGTTAAAAGTAGATTTCTTAATTACACAATTTCTTTTTGTAATTAATTGTCATGACTAAATAATAATACTAAATATATTACTGAACTCTGCCAATCAGATGAACCAATGAGGTAATAAAAAGCGAGGTCACATTTCTTTACTAAAAGACCTCATTACCTAACTAATTATTGTAAACAACCATATTTTAATTAAAAACAAAGCATGAGACATTTACATCATAATTATCAGGTTTCTCTTTTCAAATAGAAGAAAGTATTATCAGGAAGTAATTGAAATATATTTACCATGATCTAAATATACTTAGTCTTATAATGATTCATTCTCTCTGTTAAGTGCTACAATATTTTTCTTATCGAAATAATCAATGCACTGAAACTAAAACGCAATAACGATTTGTATCTTCGAGGCTTACAGTTTGCTTTCTCGTTCATACACGACTATTATATCTAATTAT
>CALNVZ010000674.1:8697167-8727657 GCA_940671915.1 Paracentrotus lividus | reverse complement strand
GAAGTTGACACAGGACCTGTGCGTGCGTTGTACATGCAACGCAGGCTACGTTGATGGCACGTGCCCCGTAGCCGAGTTGTGACCGCCGCATTATCTTTAAACTCCAAACCTTTTCGGATGCTACTTGTGCTTTTTCCTCTGCTTTGTTTGAGAATTGACCGGGCTTCGATAGCAATAAATTATTGTTCTCAGGAAATGATAAATGTGTACAGAAAATGGTTGACAACATTAAATGGTAATTAATGACATATTCTGCAGAAATGATTTTAAGCTTTGTTGAAATATCAACCATGAGTGTACGTATATTGTTGTTATACTATGTTTTAGACGGAAACCAATGAATAAAATAAAAACAGGATCTGTTTTTCTTCAATAAGATCCAAAATGGCTCATGTTGACATGGGTCCCCGCTATTTCACGACAAAGAAATGCGTAAAATTATTTGATTTATTTTATAATACATGGCAACCGGCATTTCTTGATGTTTCACTTTAAACCTGAAATCGTGAACACAACTGATGTGAAACACTTTGAGGGGGAAACAAGAGGATTGTATTGTCTTAGATAGATAAAAGACTATCAAGTGTTAGGTTTCTGTAGGTTTCGATAATGAATCGCCTTTAATTTGTTCTTGGAAATTCGTTCAAAATACTCCATAATTATTGTCATGCATACTGAGTGACAATATCACTTCAAGTATTATACAGATATTGACTGATGGGGTGTGTAATATAACATTCTTTGGACCGCCGGATTTATATTTTCCCCAAGGGGTTATATTTTCCCGAAGCGCGAAGCGCTGAGGGAAAATATGTCCACGAGGGAAAATAGGGGAGACCGGGGATGGAAGTTACAAAATTCACATTTTGGGCCAGCTAATTCTAATGAAAGAACTCACGCACTCCATCTTGGGTCTGTAGTTAGCCTATATATTATGTTTGCTAAAACCTGAGGCATATAAAACTTGAAAACATGTAAACACTAATTAACTACAATTTAATTAATGAAGACATTTTTTTTTGTAGCAACCTACCCCATGTACGGGGTAAGTTGTTACCCCATACGGGGTAAATTGTTACAATATGTAAACATACGGGGTAAGTTGACAATGTGTACATCTTTTATACCATGCTTTTTTTTTCAACTTTCCAGTTTCTTGGTATCGTTAACAGTAGATCAAGTAGAGCTCTAGAATAGACAAAAGTAATAATAGAAACATAAAAATATTAACACCTTAAAATTGAGACAAAATGTAATTTTACATATGTATTGTAATTGGGGTAAGTTGTTACATCGACATGGGGTAGGTTTGCGTAGACTTATCTATATATATATATGTTTGTTATAATTATGTAAAAAGAAATTGTTCTTTGGTACTATTTATATGTTTTGCTTTGGTTTTTGTAATGTAGCCCTTGAAGAAGGCTTTATATAGCCGAAAGCTTGGCCAATAGAGTGTTTTTTTTTCAGCAACGCCAATCTCCTCTTGTTTTTATTTCGACTACATTTCGCAACAAGAAGCAGTAGCCTTGTTAAAGAGTAGTTCCCTTCTCACATTTATATATATATATATATAAACAGTGATTCAAAAAAAAATAAGAGCTATAATTTTTATGGTTTAATTATCACATTGCTGAAATATAGTATTATACAAACAAATTATTACTATATCATCTCTTCGAGCAAGGATGGAAATGTATTTTTCTTTTAATTAGGATAAACGAGTAGGTGTAAAGTAAGGGGCTTAAAGTCACAACCGTCCGATGCCCCCAATAATTCGAGTATCTCCCATAACATGTTATCATCGGAAAATTTAAAATCATGTATCCGCCATTGTTCTCCGTGAACAAAAGTAGCAAAACGACCGCCCCATCTGTCAAAATCTATGTTCAAATTTTAATTCTTGATCCGTTAATGATAATTATAGTTTAAGGCTACCCCCAATCATATATATTTTGTGAATTTCGTTGGTAGACCCGTAATTGATTCTTTCACCTTGCTTTTGCAAAGGTTCGTGTGAATTACTCTTATTCAGGATAATAGACCAATATCTGCATTAACTTGGGTATATAATTAATGACCGTAGCAAACCCAGTTCACTTGCGTTGCCAATTAGCCTACAAGATAAATCCTTATGCTTGATATCATTATCTAATATAAAATATATCAAGCGATTGATGCTAATTAGGACAAGTGACAGCATGTCGATAAGCACTTTGTAAAGATATGCTTGACAGATGATCAACTAGGCACGATTGTCTACAGAGTGAGTAAAAAAAAAGCTCTCATCATTTTGAAATTGTCTTATATGAGGAATGAACATTTATTCATGGGTTTCATAATATATCTTGGTAGAATCGTCCTTCCAGCATCTATTGGTACCCTTTTCATTTGAATTTTTGGACGCATGACTGAATAGCAAACAATCTTCAGAATGATGCAAAATCTCATTTGTGCCAGTAATTGCCAAGTGGATTGATGAAGATTAAAACAAATGTTGGAAGAATATGTGCACACACAAACACAACACATACCCTTACCACACAGAGAGACACACACATACAGACACACACATTTACACACATACACATCCTCCCTTACACACACACACCCCAAAACACAGTAAACATGCAATACACAATAACATGTTTCCTTTTCTGATTAAGCATTGATGTTTTGTTTAATGTCTGTTTCTACCAATAAAAACGGGACAGTTTTGAAAAGTCTATCAAAATTTTGTCTCAAATTATGATGTCTATATTTTGATGTTAAAAGATGCTCTGAAGTCTTATCTTTCAAATGACATTAAGAAAAATAGGTTTCGTTCATGCTTGAGTGAACACGGAACGTTTTTGTCAGGGGCTCAAAAAAAGGCTTGCGCACAAAATGGCAGAAAATGAGAAATATGATCGTCAGACTTTTTATTAATCAGCAGACTTCCTTTTAACGTTTTCATTATCTTTGCCATTATTTTCGAACTATGCTTTCAAAATTCATTTAAAAAGCTATTTATTTACTTAAATTGTCGTTGTTGTTGTTGTTGTTTTCCTTTTAATATGTTATCTTTTAGCTTTGAATATTCCTTCATAACAAATTTTTTTCTTAATCAAAATAATTTTTTTTATTTCTTTTTTTGTCAAACCCAAGTAAGGGGATTTCCATTCGGATACAAATGGCGTCCGTCCGTCACACTGTGGGCGAGACACAAGACACAATCTATATTATTATTTTATTATAATTTGTTTGTTTGTTTTTTTTAACCCAAGGTTACGCTTGTAAATAAAAAAAAAACGTAACAAACATGAATTCACTTGTTTTACTTATGTTTATTACGGAAAAAAAGAAAATTTGTTTTTCATGAATGAGAGGTTGATTGTGACTTAATTTTAAATTTAGAATTGATTGTTTATTACGGAAAAGAAGAAAATTTGTTTTTCATGAATGAGAGGTTGATTGTGACTTATTTTTAAATTTAGAATTGATTGGAGTGATTTAGGGTTGATTTGGTTTGTTGATTGATTGATTCATCGATTGATTGAGTGATTGCTTTGTTTCTTTCTTTGATTAATGGATTGATTAAATGATTGATCAAGAGTTAGTGATTGAATGAATTATTGATAGACTGACTTTTCGAATTATTGATTATTTAATCTATTCATTGTTTGTTTGAATGATTGACTCATTGATCGATTAAGTTTTGATTGATTGTTCGAATGATTGATTAAATCATTGAAAGAATTATATGAAATCAACTCAAAAGACGAACATAATCATTGATCTGTGCAAAGCAACAATCAATCCGAATGGGAGTAGGCCTACCTGATTCAGAATAAAGACCGAATTTCAATACCCTTTGAATCGTGCGCAAGCCTTTTTTTGAGCCCCCGACCTAAACGTTCCGTGTTCGTTTAAGCATGAACGAAACTTATTTTTTTTTAATGGCATTTGAAAGATAAGACTTCGGAGCATCTATTAACATCAAAGTATAGACACCATAATTTGAAACAAATTTTTGACAGACTTTTCAAAACTGTCCCGTTTTTATTGATACGCACTGTATAGAGTTTTGGGACGTAGTACAGTCCCTAACAAAATAATGTTGTGAGTGGGAGCAAGGATAAGGGTGTGTGTGTGTGTGTGTGTGTGTGTGTGTGTGTGTGGTGTGTGTGTGTGTGTGTGTGTGTGTGTGTGTGTGTGTGTGTTGTGTATGTGTGTTGTGTGTGTTAAGTGGTTAAATGAAGGTGTATGTGGGTATGTGTCTTTATACGCACACATAAGTTATAAGTGTTAGGCCTGGCCCCTGTATTTATGTCAACTTCTTTACTCTATAACCCTCTTCATGTTTTCAACTCTATTTTCTTTAATTGTTATTAAATTTTCACACTTTTTGTATATATCAATTAAATGTTGTGTATTTATATGTATTTGTTTCTGAGTTATAAATAAACGAAGAATTGTCTGCTTTAAAAATTAAAAAAAAATAAAAACAAAAGAATTTCAATCTGTTTATTCTTCACCCAATAACTTGGCGCAGGTGAGATTTTCATTCTTCTGAGAATGAAATGTTATTCAGTCATGCGTGGAAAGGCTCTACCACGGCAATATCATGAAACCCATAATTGAATTTTCATAAGACAATTTTAAAAAAATTAGATTTCTTTTTCTGACTCACAGTGTATAAGCCCTGATTGACGTCTAAAGAGTATTGCAGATATTGGTAGTTTGTTACAAAAGTAATTCCTGCTGACCATAAATTTTCAAACACTTCTGATAGGCTTTTTGTCGGGGGGGGGGGTCATCATATAACCACACAACCCGATTGATCGATGATGCATTTTGCTTGAAGTTACCTAAAAACTAATAGCGCCAATATGTTGAGCTTTTACGATAATTCTTCAAAATAAACTTCTTTTTTTTTATGTGACCATAATGACCAAAAGTCTGTCGCCGATTTTTATGTTGTACCTTGTTATTTTTATGCATCAAATGTGTTCAATTACAGACATGTTGCAGAACAGGCTTGTGGCTGATAACAGTTTTTTAATACCTTTTTTTAGATTAAAACAAAAGCAAAAACAAACAAACAAATACAATACAATAGCACAGTCTTTAAAATACACACGACATCCAAAGAAAACTATTCGGAGTTTAAGTACATTCTCGGGGGAAAGGAGATGGCCCCTACCCATTTCTTTTTTGACCCACAAGTTATATCAATCCAATTTGGAACCAACTAGATCGCTACATAAAAACTCTATTAATTATTATATTGTTGTTATATTCGAATCAAACTGGTATTACTATAATTACAGGTCCTGCTCTGCCAATTTGTACAAAACACAACGTATGAAATAAAATAGTATTTTGACAGGATCGTGACAAACCGGTTTGTTGGAGATATCTGATGCATGAAGTCCGCATCGATAGGTGATCGGTCATTACTGTAGATATTCTACATTGTCATGGCAACGGACAATAACAATATCCCCTGTTTTAGTTTATTATAGGTCATGCAGAGAAAGGTAGAGTTATAAAGAGAAGGGAAATAAAGAGACAGAGAGAGAGAGAAAGATAGACATAGAGAGACAGTGAGCCAGAAGGTGAGAACGATAAATAGATAGAGGGAAAAGACAAAGAGGAAAAGGTGGCACCATAAATATTAACCGAATATTCTTGGTGTTCATTTTCTATCCGTATACCAGCACAGGGGAATTGACTGTTGTCTCAACAACGTACTGTGATGTGGCTTTCATAAGCAGACTTTAAAGACGTATCCTAGATCTATCCAAGTTTCACAATTTTTTAACACTTGCATCTTAATCATATTGTTCCCAAATCAATGTTGGTCTTATAACGAAAGGCAACTAGAGTCGGACTAGTTCAGAAAGCTACGCGCATGAGTCTTACCGCTCGACTGAAATTCAAGCGCTCAGAAAGAACATGAAGGTAAGATTATTAATCTATTCGGTCAACATGGGTCAGTTTAATATTTAAAATTCAGTTATAGCCTACTCTTTGGCCCGTATTCACAAAGGTGACCTAAACTTAAGCCCAGCTTAAAACTGTGACTTAACTATGGTGAGCAAATTGGGATTCAATCCCAAAAAGTAGATGTCCGATTTATCAATGTTTGGTAGAGAAACTATTAAAAACTGCCTGGGAATGGTGAGTTCACGATTCCAGAATTTAGTAAAGTTACGTGTAAGGAACATGCAACATAGACAGGCTGAGTCCCATTTTGTTAATTAATAGTTAAACCACAGATTTAAGCTGGGCTTAACTAAGGACACCTTTTTGAATAGGGGTCATTGTTTTTTTTTTTTTTTTTTTATTAGTCATTATTCAGTATTATTATAAGTATTATTATTATTATTATTATTATTATTATTATTATCATTCATCATCATTATTATTAACTTGTTTTGTTTGTAATATAAGTTATTTTTTTCGTAATTTCTTATTTACTTTTTTTTTTCTTTTTTTTTTTTTCTTTTTACTGAGACTCAAATTTTCTCACTTCCTTTCACACCAAAATCAATTTCAGTTCAAGAAACTATACAATGGTTTTGTTAAAAATGTACATAAAAAGTTTAAAATGTATAACCCAAAAAGGTCTAACTAAAAATAACTTTATGACTCTATTTATATAGATAACTGATAATGGTTTTAGGTTTATCAAATATTATTTATTCAAAATATAAGTTCGAGTTATCTTATACAATGACTCATATTTATGTTCGACATCCTTTTGACTCTTGAAAATATTTAATTCCAGTAATAACGTCGTAGGCCTATGCCTATACAGTGCGATCGTAACTGTTGTTGTCTTTATTTGTTATGTTTCATTAAACCAGATACGTGGATTGAACCATTTTCTGATCCTCGGAGGTGTGCTGGTATCTCTCCTTACCCTACCCCTTCCTAGTAAGTCATCTAATAAACTATTTATTTATCCAAGGGGTTAGTTAGAAATGTATGTATGTATGTACCAGACTTATCGTCACACCATGAGTAAATACAAAAAAGGCATGGGGCTTTCGAATGTATTTCTTACCAAACAGTAGAATGTGATAAACTTATAAGAATTATTGTTTTTTACCTTGATCATGTTGATAGACATGATCGCCCCTAACAACTGCCTAACACCCTTTTCTTTATATAATGTAGGCCCTACGTATTACTACACATTCATAATTACAATTCATTATTTTGCATTTGAAGAGGTCATTTCCAAAATGTACTACATCCACTTTTGTTATTTCTGAGTAAAATGCATTTGTTTTCTAAATTTTGTACAGGCGTCTATGGAAAAGTGAAATTTGAAAGTGCTTTTTTTGACAGTTGCTTTCATTTTTTTTTCTTCAAGTTTTGTTCAAAGAAAGGTACATACCTGAATAATGGTGTCATATCAATAACTCAATTTTCATCCAAAGTGGATGTAGTAACTTCTGGAACTGAGCTGTTCATTTATGAAAATTTAGATTAGAAATCAATTAAATGTTAACAAATTGAACAATTGAAATTGGAAGTAGTGTATAAAATAAATCAGATATAATTCACATTTTATCTTCCGCACACTTGAATTATAATTTTGTTATAGCATTTCTGATGAAACAAAAAATAGATAAGCATAATGCAAACATACCTCGTAATGTCACCTTAATAAAGTGGGGTCTACTGTATGCTGAGTCAACTTTGTGTATTATTGTACCCTTTGAAATATCAGTTTTGATTAATAAGATAAAACCCATAATTATAAGAAAACTACATTTTTCATCATTATAATATAAGAAGACATACAATTTTTTTTAATAATATTATTCATAAAGATTAGGCCTATGCATTTATAAACAATAACAAAATTGAAAAGAGGAAAAAACAAAGGCTCGTTTGTGTATTATATTCAATGTAAGGTGATTTGTTGTTGTTGTTGTTGTTTTGTTTCTGTTTTAAACATATTCTAGGTGAAGCTAATGGCTGCGTCAGACATAGTGGTAGTCTCTTTCAAGCATCTCGGAACCCATGTAGACCTATCCAGGGTGTGAATGGAGACATGATAGATATGGTACCGAAAATCAAACCAGGCACCTACCTTGACGATGATTACTATGTGTGCAGATTGGCCGGTGAGTTTCCATTTGAATTAAATATTGCCTTCTTTCTTCTCTTTTTTTATTTTTTTTTTTTTATTAATTGTTTCTGCTGATGTTTTTTATTTTCCTTTTTTTTTTCATTTTCAAAATTTAATTTTCCTGAGAAAAGCCCTGTCAATGACGTTATCAATTATCTGAAATATATTTTAGTAACAGTCATTAACATGATTAACTAGTAAAATGATTTTCACTTTGCACAGACTTGCAAGACTGTCACCAAATGAGTATAAATTAAGTCACCTTCTACACTCTTTGTGTGTCTAGTCCTATGCCACCTACTCATAATTTTAATAAATAAATGATCATTTATGAAACTTGACGTTGCGCAATCAACGTTACTTTATGCAGCGGTCATAAATCGTCGTAGGCTACGGGGCACGTGCCATCAACGTAGCCTGCGTTGCATGTACAACGCACGCACAGGTCCTGGTCAACTTCTGCGATTCCTGCGTTTCTGTAGTAATACGGCGGTCACAACTCGCCGTACCTTCGACGTGCAACTCCCTACGACGGATTTCGTAGAAAAATCGTGCAGCGGAGGTACCTCGCAGGTACAATGTATGTACGACGTACAGGAGGTTTTTACAATACCCCTACTACAGAAACGCTGGAATCGCAGAAGTTGACCCAGGACCTGTGCGTGCATTGCACATGCAACGCAGGCTACGTCGATGGCACGTGCCCCGTAGGCTACGACGAGTTGTGACCGCCGCATTAGGGTATTATAAAAACTTCCTGCACGTCGTACATGCATTGTACCTGCGATGTACCTCCGCTGCACGAATTTTCTACGAAATCCATCGTAGGGAGTTGCACGTCGAAGGTACGCTGCGAGTTGGGACCGCCGCGCATAGATTTAAAATTGACATTACCTTTTCACGGGCGTAATCACCGGGCGACTCGGGGGGATACATCCCCCCCCCCAGCATTTTTGGGGAGGGGGTATGCCTGTACAAGACATCCCCCGCCAGCTTTCCAAGAGAGAAATGGGAAATACAAATTTACACGAGCTAGATAATTGTGTTATTGGTTAAATAATGCGCTCCAATACCTCTAAAATGCCTTTTTTTTACTCCCAAAACCCAAAATTTTCTGCTCCGGTCGCTAATGCGACCTCGCGACTAAGTAACAAACAGTAACCTAAGTATATAAGCTTGGAATCCAATTGTATTGTGATTGATACACTCTGCCCAAAACCCAACACCCTCTGTCTCGGCTGGGGCAACATTAGAAAGGGTGTTGTTGACAACCAAAAACATTAATGTAGTTGTGTGGAGGGTTTAACATTGGGGCCTGCGAGCCGACAAATTCTGTATCAAAGATTGAGGATCGTGTTTCTATCGCGCTGTGTTTTTTAGAACAAAGTAGATCAAAATGTATCTGTCTACATGGATACTAAATTATGTTTTCGCTCGCGACTTCGCTCTCGCTGAACTAAAATAGGAGTTTATAATCTCCCACATTTTTTAGCTTAAACATTTTGGGCTCGCGCTTGCGCTCGCGATGACTTTTTTCTATTTAAAAATAACCAGGGAATCAAGCTGCAGCCAGTCTCATGATTTCTTAAATAGGCATACATCGACAGATAAATTTTCTTCGTAACCCTTCCCCTCTCGAATACATTTCTCTTTACGGTCTGTATTTTGCCTCTGAAAGTGTCCCTTTTATAGAAAAGGCCATCTTTTTTCCATCGAGAACCCATCTTCAAATTCGGTAACGCCGCCTCTACTGTGTGTTTTCTGTTCTGTTTTGTTTGTGTGGGTTTTTTTTTGCGCTCGGGATACTATAAAGGACATTTAGGAACCAAATATATTCAATTTCAGCTTAAATCTTTCGGCTCGCGCTTCGGCGCTCGCCTGGATAGTAAATTGGAAAACTACGATCCACAAATATCTCAAACCTATACGCGGTCAAAAATTTTCGGCTTGCCGCTTCATTACTTTTTCAATTACTTTTTCAATTACTAAATATAAACGGAATCAAGGCAGCCATTATGATTCTTTAAAGTATGACTAGCGCAAGAACAACTTGTCTTCGTATCTCCTCGGTCTCTGAATAAATTCTCTTTAATCTCTATCCTCTGATCTAAAGTGTCCCCGTTTTTAGAAAAAGTGCACTTTTTATCGAGACGTCACTTTCAAATCCATTCTGCTACTGCTACATATTTTGCTTTTCGTTTTTATTTTGTTCCCGCTCGCAAATAGCTATATACGACCTTAATGCACTGCTAAATGGGTATTAACACGTTCCATGTGTTTTAGTGCTTTGTGAATGCCAAACCAGATCGGGACAAGTTGGCCAAGAATGGATTGTGCGCTCATCCCCCCCCCCCATCCTCGAGACACGGATTTACTGCCGTGAGTGTCCTTTTAAGCTAGGTATACTATGGTCTCGGACCTTGTGAAATCAGAAGAATGGTTGCGGAAACTGTTGTATGGTCTTACGGCCTCTATCGTAATTTAGTGGTGGTATGCTCACTTCGCGAGACGTCTCCGAGAAGAATAGAAAATTCGTCTCCGCGACGGACAAAACAGTATCAAACGCTCCGATACGAGACCGTCTTCGGAGACCGGATTTGGGGACTACGTCAGACATTTTTTTTTTTCAAAATGTCAGGAGACGTCTCTAGGCTCTAGCGTCCGGATATCGAGACGTCGTCTAATACTTTTTATCCGTGCTGAGACTGAAAATTTTACGTATTAATGTCGCGGAGACAGTCTTCGGGAAGTGAGATGCCCCCTAGTCGACCCTTGATGAAACGTGACGTCTCTTTCTTTTCTGGTTCATATAAGATTGCCATAACAATCCTTGTGGAAATGGTCATTGTGAGGAGACTATCGAAGCTTTCATATGCCACTGCTCCAATGGATTCCAAGCAAGACATTGTGATGAAGGTGACTAGATTAAGATTATTCTAATTACCCAGTAAGCATTCTAGAAAAGAAAAATGGAACATTCAAATAAATTGAAAGTCCCCTATCATAAAAAAATTGTACACTGAAAACCTAAACGGGTAGACTGACTAGCTTTAAAGCTAGTCGTAGTGATGCCCAGACTGACTAACTTTAAAGCTAGTCGGTCACGACGGACTAGCTTTCCTTCAACACAACCCGTTTATTACGGACTAGCTTTAAAGCTCGTCCGTCTCTACGGACTAGCTTGATGGCTAGTCCGTCAAGTTAGTCCGTCAAGACGGACTAGTTTTAATGCTTGTCGGTCACGACGGACTAGCTTTCCAGAAAGCTAGTCGGTCATGACAGACTAGCTTTAAAGCTAGTCGGTTACGACAGACTTATTTTAAAGCTCGTCCGTCGTGACCGACTAGTTTGACGGACTAGCATAAAAGCTAGTCGTAGTGATGCCCAGACTGACGAGCTTTTGAGCAGGACTAGCTTTACAGCTAGTCGGTCATGGTGTAAAAGCTAGTCCGTCGCGATTTTCTACCGCGATGTTCTTGCTTCTGTCTTGACCGACTAGCATGACGGCTAGCTTCATATGGCTTCACCAGCTTGTCAGAGACGTCAAATCTGAAATATTAGAAGACATTTTAAAGATAACGATTAAAAAACATGTATTTTGTCACAAGAATTCGAGCAAAAAAGATAATTATTTTGATGATGTAAGTCAGAAGACAGGAATAAATACAGGAGTTACAATCAGTTAACATTATCTTTATGGCAATTATCAAATAATGGGGGCAGGGGCCCAGGGGTCGCCGCCAATGGCTTGCATCATCATTACTTTTTGTTGAGGGCCTACCTGTTTTTGCATTTTCTGCCTATAAGCTTATCCTTCTTCAGAGCCACTTCAGAAATCCCAAAGTCGTGCCTCTAATCCAATATTCTTTTCTTTCAGATACAAGAAATCTAAAAGAAAAGTGGCACCTATATTTATTATTAGAATAAAATTTTAATTTTTATAATTTAATGTGATTGTTGTTATCGCTGTAAATTCACAAAATTTATAAATTGATTTAGCAAGACATAATTTTTCGCGTTGGTGATTATAGCATTAATCTATGTGAAAAATAACGCTATCCGTGAACTGAAACATAAGAAATTCAAAAATAGTACTCACACAATCATGTCACACACGAAGGAGATCGCCATTATAAATCTTAAGCTTTACGGGGTGTGTATCGAGACTGCGTCTGTACAGTTTGCTCATTAAACGGAATTTGCAGACAGATAATGCAACTAATAGTAAAGTCCTTTTCGCAATGCGCATGTCGATTGTCCACCGTCTATTCACTGCTGTTGCTAAGCCGGGCATTCACCAGCAATATGTAATAATAGACGGTTATTGGGTTCTATAGTAACGAGGTATTCAATAACCTGTAATTAATCAATTATATAATATTGGATGCACTTGAGTGAAATATGAAATATATTCCATTCATCAGTATGAATATTGCAAGAGTCGAAGACGAGTGCAATATTCATACTGATGAAGGAGGAAGTATTATCTATAAGTATGCCGAAAGGGAGATCCTAATATTATTATTATTGATACCATAGCAACCATTTTCCTGGCAACGCAACGCTAATCCGTTTACACAAAAGAGGTTTCTCACTGTATCGAAGTCTCCTCTGATGTCGATGAATCTCAACAAATTACAATTTGATCAATCTATTATGACGTTAATGTGTGTGCCCGCATCCTTGTTAGTGTCCTGGCTTAATGACGTCATAATTGTTGCTCCGCGTATCATTGTTATGAAGCTGTTGCGCGCAGCATTTTACTGGCATCGCGGAGTGCAATATGTGTAACAATATGCACTCTCCTTTTCTCCAATGATTACGGGTAATGTAGAATACAGTAGGGGACATACATTATGCTAAGCATATTTTGAACGCGACAAGCAACGTCTGGAAGAGTATCAATACAGTGGTTTTAATTGATGGAGATAAAGGCCATAACGTGTAATAATTGGTCCACATTCTATTCACTGCTGCTGTTAGCCTGCAATTAATGAATGGACAATATTTTGAACCCAACTTGTGAATTGGCATATTTTGTAGTGACTGATGTTATGTACTAATGCGGCGGTACACACATCGTCGTAGGCTACGGGGGCGCGTGCCATCACGTAGCCTGGCGTTGGCATGTACAATGAATGCACAGGGGTCGTTGGTTCATAGCATGCGATTCTGCGTTTCTGTAGTAAGGTATTGGAAAAACTTCCTGCAGTAGTCGTAGCATGCAACGTGCCTCCGAGGTTAGCGTGCGCCTGCGAACGATTTTTTCTACGAAATCCATCGTAGGGAGTTGCACGTCGAAAGGTACGGCGAGTTGTGACCGCCGCATTCGTAAAGTTTGCAGATTGTCGAGTCAAAACAACCGTTGTTTGAGAATGTCGATTGTACTCCTATCCAGCTTTCTATCCACTGATGTTGCTAAGGCCGGCGCATTCATGCAGCATCTGTAAGAATAGATCGCGGTTCTTGGGTTCTCTAGTAACATGGTATTCAATTAGCATGTAATTGAAGATTGAAATTGCAGCCAAAACAACCTTTGTTTGAGCAGGAGAGGTTCCTGCGCTTTGAGAATGTATCCACCTGATTATGCTCGGAAACAGAATAAATAGAGAGGTGCATTGAAACGACATTGCATCTATGTGTATCAAAAGCTAGTCGGTCATTCTAATAGGTGAACTCAATTCACCTACCTATTTTTTACTTGAACCGTCAGTCAGACGACTGACGAGCATCAAGCTTGACGGACTAGCTTTAAAGCTCGGTCCGTCAAGTTGAGGAAGACAGAGATTCAGTTGTATGTTAATCCGTCTTGACGGACTAACATTACGGGACTATCTATAAAACTAGTCCGTCTTGACAACTAGCTTTAAAGCTAGTCGTCCATTGACGGACGAGGTTTAAGTTTTCAGTGTAACGTAAACACACAAATTTCTAGGCACAAACCCCGATGTTCATTCTACGGCGAGTGGTTCAAAAAAAACTTTAACCCTAGAAAAATGTCATTAAAAAGAAAAAACCAATTATAACCCCAAATTATTTTACATATTCTGAAAGAGTAACTCCTCCCGCATCTTCTGGTACCATTTTTGTGTGGTATGTCTTTACGCTATGCGATGAACAGCGGCATTGTTTGTGAACATGCAAATTTCGAATTGTGCCAGGTGTGGGGATGAAATTGAAACAACAAAAGCTGAACAAAAAGTAACTTACCATCAAAATAAAAATAAGTATAACTTTTTAACGAAATGAGTCTTCCGCTTAAATAACTTGGCAGGGGTGTTGTTACACATATTGACTACATTTTGTATGAAAATTAGATCGACTCGTCAAGTAATGCATAAATCAGTACACATCAAAGAGTAAATTGCCACTGACAGACTAAAAAGGCCTCCTAATACTTTTAAAAGAGATTATTTTGTTCTTTGACGTGTGCTCAGTCATGCCTGACTCTACAGATTTATCTCATTTTCATACTAAATGTAGTCAATATGTGTAACAACACCCCTGCCAAGTTATAAGTGGAATACATTTTCGTTAAAAGTTATGCTATGTCATTCATGACGGAGTTGCTTTTTTGTCAGCTTTTGTTGTTTCAATTCATCCCACCCTGGCACAATTCGAATTTGCATGGTCGCAAACAATGCGTCGTGTTCATCCAAGCATAAAGACATACCACACAAAAATGGTACCAGAAGATGCGGGAGGAGTTACTCTTTCAGAATATGTAATAATAGATTTGGGGTTTATAAATTGGTTTTCTTTTTATTGACATTTTTCTAGGTGTAAAGTTTTTTTTTACTCACTCGGTATATTACCTAGTCTGAATCAAGGAGACTACAATAGTCTCCCATATACTAGACATGGTATAATTGTTGAAAAGTCAAATTGCACCCACAACCACTTACCATTTCCACAACCTTCTCTCTCACAGACACACACACAAACACACCCAAACACACACAAACACACACACACGCACACACACACACACACTCATACACATCCTCCATCTCTCTCGCTCACACATGTACGTGTAAACACAAATATTCAATCTCTCCTACAGGAAACCCACAAACACATAACCCACTTTCAATTTCCCCAAAGGAACGTACCTCGCTCCCTGACGGATACAAACCATCTTACCCACTGACAAGCAGAGTCATTTCCGACCCCCATCCCCACACAGAAACGCACACTCTCTCACCCACACAAACTAATCTTTTAACCCGACAACAGACACACACGCAAAGCACACACGCATACTCACAAAACTATATATTAACTTCGTTCTAAAATTGTGTTGTTTTATTCAATCAAAAACATATATTAGAAAATCATCTTTCTACTATGATCCAGATCCAGCAACACCTGCAACTGAGATCACCATGCCTACGACAAATAATGCTATACCAACCATGTCCACGACACCAACCACTACAAGGACAATGTCAAGGACATTTGTTATTACAACGACAACTTCCGAGACACTTGGTACTACAGCGACAATACCAACGACACCTATTGCTACATCGATCATTCCAACAACACCTGACAATCCCGATACGACAACGACCTTTTCCAGGACACCTGATACCATAACGAATATTTTGATGACACCTGATGTCACAACAATTCCAATGACGCCTGAGACTACAACGACCATTTCAACAACACCTGACATCACTGATACTGCAACCGCCACTTCAACAACTCCTGATACCACAACGACTGTTCCAACAACTCTTGATGCCACAACCACCATTACAACAACACCTGATACCATAACGTCCATTCCAACAACTCCTGATACCACAACGACTATTCCAACAAATCTTGATACCACAACCACCATTTCAACAACACATGATACCACAACGTCCATTCCAACAACTCCTGATACTACAATGACCATTCCAACAACACCTGATGCCATAACAATTTCAACAACGCCTGAAACCACAACGGAAATATCTACGACATATGTTGCCACAACGCCTATTTCAACGACCTCGAAATCAGAAACAGGTAAGCAATGATATCAAGTAGAAATTTCAAACATTTGTTTAAGGAATATGATTTTAGTCCATTCTTTATTGTTGGGGTGAAAGAAAGGGGAAAGCGGGAATTTTTTTGTTTCTTCTTTTCCTTTCTTTTTTGTCGAGTGTAGATGTGTCCGTTTAGTTATTTCATTTGCTTACAACAGTTACCCAAATAATATCGGGTAAAGTTATTTGGGGTTCGTCTTTTGTGCTCTCAACTGGTTTTTTTCTCTCCTTTTACCTCAGATACCCTTTAATATTTAAATTAAGAAAAAAAATGTAAAGAATTTCTAAAATCTAGCGTGACCTAAATTTATAATTTAGCACGTTAAATTATTCACGAAGAAAATGTTTTTCAAATGACCAATTGAATAGATGTTTTACAAACCTAATGATTCAAGTCATACTTTAATTCCACTCACATCAAGGATACTATGGACCTGTAACGAAGATCATATACCAATGCCAAAAAAAGACCATATTACATCATATTTACATTTTGTCTTCTAATTTAATTTTCAAAGGATCAGCAAAGATCATCGTGACTGATAGCAATGTGTTTTTCGTTGCTGATCTACCAGATGAACCAGAATACAACGAGACGATTGATGATTCTTCCAGTGATTATTATAATTCTGTAGAACCATCTGTGTCAGAACCTGAAGGAGGTCTAGTGTTCTCCACTATTCCATCCTCTGTGGAGCCTTATGACGTGAAGTATGATTACGTAACCAAGAGAATCTATTGGTCAGATGTGTCAGGATTGTATCGGGTTGATTTGAATGGCACTGATAGAGAGACTATTCTGGGTGACTTTAATTCAGGTAAGATATTAAATATCTATACTTTAATCAATAAAAAATTATGAATGAAACAAAACAAAACAAGTAAGCAAAAACAATGTGTTGGCTATAATTGTATTTTAAGTATATAATACATATACAGCGCATGATTTTAAAATTTAAAATGAGCATTGAAATACTCATGATGCCAGCATTACCTCAGGGTTTTAAGAAAATTTGTGCAAAATTGTTACTATTTTATGAGTACCTCTACTATTTTTGTACCTATTTTGAATGATTTGTATGAACTCAGAGGCAAAATCTTCTCAAAATGTTGTGGTGTTTTCGAGCGACAATAAATGAATAATGAACAAGGTTTCTGACCCAAATACTCACACTCTCCCTCCGTGACACACTCACACATACACTCTCACACGCCATCCCTCATCCTCATTCTCATCTACCTATTCTTCCTTCTGAGAGTGTCAATTTTCTTGTAGTTTTCATATGTAGTGTGGGTGTGGATTATGGTATATGGATTATGTGGCTCATGTTTGTGTGTTTGTTTCTTTGGAGAATTATGTGGGTGTGCGTGTGCGTGAGTGTGTGTTTCCATATGTGAGTGAGCTTGAGTGTGTGTGCGTACGTTCATGTGCGTGTGGGTTTGTAGGTGTGTGCGTGTGTGTGAGTGTGTGTGTGTGTGTATGTATGTATGTGTGGGAGACCTCGCGAGGGTGCGTGGATTTGTTTGAGGGTTTTCCATAAGTGCCTATCAGCAATGGTTAGTTGGTGTGTTCTGTACATATATTACATGCACCAGTATTTTCGTCAACCGTTGTTCGGTGTACATATCTAATCCTCCATATTTTTCATTTATTAATCACAGGTAGGGCTGGAATCGCCATTGCTGAGAAATCAAGAACTCTTTATATTGCTTACACCTCCGCACATAAGATAACATCAATGTCAATTGCAGATGGAAGCATTCGATATGGAATTGAAACTGACTTTGTAACACAATATTTCGAAAAGCCAGACGCAATGGAGATCGATGAACAACAGGGGTAGGTGGAAATTGTTTGCCTTTTTTTTTTACCCGACATATCTAAATTTATACACAAGAATGGTGAAAGCTGAAAATGTATTTTACTATGCTATTCTCAACTATCTGATTGAAATTTTTTAAGGATATATCTTCACTTTTATTTGAAATTGTAGCAAGTAAAACAAAAGTAAGATCAGTAACGGACTTAGAATGTGGTCATTGGTCATTTAAGGTGTTATCTCACTTTGCGGAGACGTCTCTGTGACTCGGACAATCAGAGACGTCTCTGATATTTTTTCCGTCGCAGAAACGTCTCGTTTCATAGATTGAAGTATGTTTGATGTTCGTCGCGCAGACTCATGAAACGTCGCTGAGACTAATGCAGGAGACGTCACTGAGTAGTCTCTGATACATCTCGGAGACTACTTCCATTATCAAATTGCTCAGTGAGACGTGATGTGTATGAATGTACATGTACTTGTGAAAAAAGGGAACTTCTCCTTGACGGTATCTTGTATTCTTGAAGGCCCACTACCATGACTACAGTCTGTGTTAAAAAAAATGATACAGTCGGGGAAAAAATAAATTAGGTATGAAATCTTTTCAAAGGTTATGTATATATGGAATCAGATTAAAGCCAATACATTTTTCTTGCTGATACAATTTATTTCAAATAATTTGCTTTTGTAGAACAAAAGTTATGCTAACTTTTGTGTGAAGACAAGAGATTTAACTCTGCACAAATCTATTGTTCTTTTAGGTCAATTTCGGCGGCTTATGTTCGAAACCTACACAAAGGCATGGCAAGGCGTGTGCAAAATGGATTTTTAATTATTGCAGAAAACTAATCATATCTCAAGATCTAGTGCACCAAATGAGATGAAAAAAATTGCAGAACAAAGCTCATTTTCCCTGCTTTATGAAAATACTAAGCATCATAAAGTGGTTACTAATCTTCATACAATAAAAAAATGTTTCCCAACTGTACCATTTTATTTGATACAGACTGTATTGGGGCTGTCAGCTGTACACGGGCTGATCGGGGAATCACGGGCTTTGCAGTCAAGGGTCCAAAATTATTAAATAGGAGAGGTTGCAGACACCATTTTCTTTTATAAACGTTTATGTTTAATGCGTGGTTTCAAAAAAATTGAAACGCTTCCTTCCCCGCCATTTGAAGTACTACGACCCTAGAATTATGCGACACTGGATAGTTCTCAAGGAGGGTTCGATTTAACTCAAACTTATACGTGTTTGTCTTCTTTTATGTAAATTTCGTTGTTGTAATGTTCACTGAAAATATATATTTCATTTTATTGGTTTGTCTTTGTCTTTCTTTTCTTTGTCATTTTAAAGTTACTTGTACTTCACCACTCCGTACAATATAGTTCGAACACCTCTAGATGGCACGGGAAGTATTGAGGTCGTTTACCACGACAACAACCTCTTCACAATTACTGGCTTAAGCATCGATCTGAGCAGTACGTATTCAGTGCAATAAGGTTATATTTCTGAACAATCTCTAATGTTGAAGTAACACAGACACTTGCGTATAGTTACGTTTATGTTGTTTTATCCTTATTTAATCTTCTATTCTATCATTTCTTATGCTTTCCTTTGTTTTATTGGATGAACGATATTATCGCTATTTCCACTGCTGACTATGACGGGAAGGCATCCGTGGGGATCCGCAGGGGGAAAAAAAGGAATTTTTTAACGCAACCCGGACGTAACTCAATTTAAGGGTCTGTGTGACTGTAGCATTATGAATTATTTAATTTCTAATGCTACAGTCGCACAGACACTTACGTATAGATACGTTTGTGTTGTTTAAATCTTATTTCACCTTCTATTCTATCATTTCTTATGTATTTCTTTGTTTAACTGGATGAACGAAATTATCAATATTTCCACTGCTGACTATGACGGGTAGGCATCCGTGGGGATCCGCAGAAAAGAAAACAACTTTTGGACGCAACCGGACGTAACTCAACGTAAGTGTCTGTGTGACTGTAGCATAAAGGGAACCTACGTCCAGTAGCGGACGCAGACCGGAGTCACACAATGAACTTACCGGGCCCATGCGTAAACATAATAGAGCCGCTTTTGTCCCCAGACAATTGGGCCCCCGAAATGCATTCAATTCGATTTTCTTGGATCCGCGACTGACGTCATCCCATTTTTGTTTTTCATAGGCCTACGTTTCTTCCTATTTTACCATAGCTATTGCCATAAAATAGATAAATAGTATTCATTTCGTCCTCACTTGAATTATTTAACATTGATATGTTTCAATTAAATGTGTTTATGTATTTATATAATTTTGCAGTTGCTATTTGCTGCATTGTTAAAAAATGTCATTTGGTTTAAAACTTCAAAATAAATGAAATTAAATAAACATGAAATAAAATAAAAATTTGATAAAATCTTTCGAAACTCGTGTTGCCCAGTCATCCGTGAATATGAGGAAGGAATCCTGTGACTGAAAAATAATCCTTAGAATACAAACAGATATCAAGTTTAAATATTGCTTTGAAAAGCTACCAAATAATAGATTGTTTTGTTTGTATCATTGAATTATCATTATTACCATGTTAGGGTTTTTTTAATTATTTATTATCTAATTGAATAGCTCGCTGTGTTAAGGATTTTGGGAGAAATATTAACAATCAAATGGCTATAATCAAATGATTCCATATAGTCGTCGGTGATGGCTGGTGCATGGAATAAAATCTATTGAACGGGGTAATAATCATGATAATATACTTTGGGCCGCTATAGGAAAAGCACATTATGCATAATATTATTTCTATTATTATTATTATTATTATTATTATTATTACTATTATTATTATTATTGTTGGGATGGTTTGTATGAATAATTTTGGTTTAGAAATATTCAATCTGAACAATCAATCAATCACAAAAAAACAAATGCATCAACAGAATTATCAAACACGGCGAATAGCATCCCAAACAGTTTTTGCTACGTGATTTCCAATATAAATAAACACTATAAACAAGAATTATTATGATTCAATTGTTGAGATTTATAATGTAAGGAATCCACTTGTTTGGTTGTAACATTTGATGAATTACACTTAAATCAACTCAAAAGAGTTAATGACCGGTCAGTGTATTGAAGGCAGAATAAAATTATCTTAGATATGAAATAGTATCAAAAACCTGTAAATCGATTTACTTAAATATTAAAGTATCCTGTTTAAACAATAAACAATAAAATAATATTTGGCAGAAGGTTGTAAATTGTAGAAGAGAAACGAAACAAATTTCCTTTAAGTTCGAACGTTACTTGGCGAAATTCAATGTCCGATGAGCAACTCATCACTGAATGAACTTGCAGAGTAGCGTGGGCAAAGACGCCGGTGAAGACGCTATGAAGGTTCGCGCTGGACAATGGATGATGAAGTTCGTTGACTCGAGTTGCGAATCAGATCATATCAGATCATATCGGATGTGTATCGGGTGTCTCTGGGATGTCACTGGGATGTCACTGGGACCCGATAAATATCAGGAAAATGGTCGTGTAGTTACAAATGAGCAGCATTGGCAGTGAAGTAATTTTCTCCTCTGCCCAGACAGCACCAGGGAGGCATGAGCTTAGCCGGATCGGCTCGGGGAGGCATAGGTTCAAATTCCCCGTCCAAAATTAATGTAAATTATAATGTAGAAAAGTCAGGATACAAGAAAATTGAATGTCATGCCGCGATATCAAGGCTGGATCTGCTCTGTATAACTACGCGTAATTACGCACACGATAAAAAATCCTACAAAAACGCGCGCCCCAAAAGGGCACATACTGATTGGTTAATTTACGTAACGAAGAACGTTCTGATAGGTTACTTTACGTAACCAAGGATAACATAATTTACATACGGTAATTAATTAAAGAGTGCACAAGTAAATACTTCCTTTAGAAATAAACATGTCTTGAAATACTTTCCCTTTATAACTAAAAGTGGACGTTTCTTTGTGTCCGAATACATGAATGAAGAAATACAATACTGATCTGCGTAGAGTCATGTTTACACTACACTTAATCGTGTTAGAGTTGTCTTAAACTACTAGTAAATCGAATTAAAGTGTGTTTACACTACATTATTATTATTATTATTATTATTATCATTATTATTATCATTATTATTATTATCATTATTATTATTATTATTATCATTATTATTATTATTATTATTACTATTATCATTATTATTATTATTATTATTATTATTTTATTATTATTATTATTATTATCATTATTATTATCATTATTATAATTATTATTATAATTATTATTATTATTATTATTATCATTATTATTATTATTATTATTATTAGGCCTAGTATTATTACCATCAACCGAATGATATTATCGTTTGATCATGGCAGGAAACATTCGACGGATCTTTTTCTGTGATCATGTAGAGCCGAAAACCTTCTACAAGGATGTAGGCCCATCCCCTATCTCAAACACATCTATCGCTGTGGATTTGACAGAATACATGCCACTCTCTCATAGAAATATGAGGGTTGTGAGTTTCTTCGAAGGAGTAATGTATTGGTTAAAGTCTTCGGGTATTGGTATCATGACGGATTATGAGATTAATAGCAGTAGATCTTTCAAATTCCAAGAGATTGACTTTGAGTATCCATATCAGATGCTTATTGATTACATGGAATAAATAATCATTTAAAGGTTGAAGTTTAAATACATTAGTTGTTCCTATTATGTAATATACCGTGATTATATTATTTTGATGTGAAATTTTGTTTTTCTTATTGTAAATAATTTTTTTCATGCATGATGAAAAATTAAGGTAAATAATTTAGTTAAAACCTTGTTGGTTAAAAAGGTTAGTTATTAGTTACATTTTTGTAGTTTTGGTGGAGGGTAGCCTGCTGGAAAGAACACAGCGTCCCACAATGTGTTCACAAAGTCGATATTGTATGCTCGAATGTAACAGTGTGGTGATGATTTCACACTGTGATATGGGTTTCCACATAGTGTTCACATGGTGGCGTTCGGTCTCACACTGTGAATTTGGTTGACGGGGTTAAAACGCTTGAATTTAACAGTGTGAAGATGATTTCATACTGTGTTCACAGTGTGTTCACAGTGTGGTTCACATTGTGTTTCACACTGTGGGACACTGTGTTCCTTCCAGCAGGGCAATGCTGATTAAACACAGATAAAAGGCACAACGCCGGGAAAGCATAGTGTCTCCTTTGTAGGAAGAAGTTGTGTAGCAATTTATTGTGATATTCAAATAATTATATTACAGACTGCTACGAAATCTCAATTAAATCTACTCTGTGCCTCCTCTTATGAAATTAGTGTTCGCGGAATGTGTTCAAGTTCCAGTTTTAAATTTTACCAATCAACTAGCATTTGACATAGAGATTTTATGTACCTGTTAGGGTTTACCAAACTCCCAACACCAAAATATCCCATACAGGCGTATTATCATTTTTCTTTTGGGGGGGGGGGGTCAAAGTTCATTGTATTTGGGAAGCACCACCACCACATTTCTCAAAATATATTTATTACAATTTTTTTTAAAGATAACGTAATTGAGAGTTATTTTACAACAAAGTCCGTTTTACCCCTTTTGTCGGCTAAAACGGACCAATTGGTAATGTTGGGTGGGGCAAAACGAACTCATGGTCCTTTTTACATTTTTTTAGTTTTATAGATTCTAGGGAAACATTATTTAAAAGAAAGCTTTCAATCTAATTAAATCTATTACATGTATGAGTTCCTCCTTCCTCCTCTCCCTCTCTCTCTCTCCATCTCTTTCTTTAATTCTTTTTCTCTCTTCCCGGTATACACGGCATGCATACTGTATAAAGGCAAATTAACATGATTAATGAGTTTAATTAGGTGAAGGTGTATTGATTTTGATACCAATCACATGAACATAAATCAACAATGAACATGAAACCGACAGTAATGATGTTTTAATATCAAGTAATAATAATAATACAGCTCGGGGAAAAGATTATTAGACCAAGCTCTTTTCGTACGGGTTTCAGTGTGTGTGTTTCACTTTGTGTGGTTAAAAAAAAACATATTGAACACATACTAACTCTACTTTAATACATTCTTCAGCAATAATATCATTGACTCGTGAGTATAGACATTTCGTTCCTAATACAAATGGCGCTCTGGTCCCAGAACAGAAAATGAGCTTGGTCTAATAATTTTGGCCCGAGCTCTAGGTCAATGTGATATGATAAAGGTTAATGATATAAAGACAGAGAGAGAGGGAAAGGTTATAGAAAGATTCGCAAACTGGAACAGCCTGACAGGGATCGCCGCGTGAAGGCTATTTCTGTAGAGCACACTTCCAACCCAGTCTACCTTGGGGTCACTCTAGATCGCTCCCTCACCTTCAAGAATCACATCTTGAAAACAAAGAAGAATGTCAGCGCCAGGAACAGCATCCTGAAGAAGCTAGCTAACTCGAAATGGGGCACTGGTGCAAGCACCATCTGCACAACAGCCCTTGCCCTCTGCTACTCAGCTGCAGAATATGCATGTCCTGTATGGGGCAGGTCAGCCCATGCTTCAAAGATAGACCCATCACTCAACAGCGCGTGTAGGGCCATAACAGGCTGCCTTAAACCAACCAAGGTAGACGATCTCTACATCCAGAGTGGCATCGCCCCTCCTCACATCAGGAGGTCTGCACTCTCTCAAAAGGAGAAACTTAAACAAGAAAACGATCCACTCCATCCTCTCTTCAGTGCCTTGCCTACAACAAAGCGCTTGAGATCCAGGCATAATTTTCTACACTCTACCGTGCCCCTCAACCAGAGCCCCTACAACCGTAGGTTAGACCTTTGGTCAACCCGTCTTGAGTCTGCGCCTCACAGTGTCATCATCGGCCCTAAGGAGTCTCTCCCACCAGGATTCCGTGAACCCTGGCCTTTCTGGCTCTGTCTGAATCGCCTGCGGGCTGGAGTCGGCCGTTGCAAGGTATTGATGGCCAAATGGGGCATCGACACTGAAGGAAGGCGAGCATGCGAATGCGGAGAGGAGGAGACCATGAGTCACCTTCTACAATGCCCTCTTCTCCCCTACCCCTGCTCCCAAGCTGATCTTACTACTCTTTCGCCTAATGGGATCGCCTGCGTTCAGTACTTAATGGGTAGAGTCTAATTCTGAGTTGGGTTCCCTGAATAATTAATATATGCCATGCATACTAATTACTTTGATCTTTAAATGTAATCAGGTTATTACAAATCAAACAGTAGAATAGGAGAAAGGACTCGACAAGAAGAAGAATGATATAAAGAAGGACTCCAGGCTGAAATTGAAATGAGTATATGAATATAAAAAAGGCCCAAGTCCATAGGAGGTCATTTTGAGAAAATCGAAAAAACTGAATATATTTCTAAATTTGGGCAATTAAAGTATATTTGGCCAAAAGACATCAGAGAACATCATAAAACAAATTTAAGTGTACATTTTTTATGAACATTAATATTCACGTTACTTGTGGGCGGGACCTTTTGTCTGGTGGACTTGGGTCGTTTTTAGAATCATATGGACTTGGGTTATTCTTACATTCATATACATGTTAGACTGCTGTAGTACTGAATGTATAAGAATGATACACAAGAGATTTGTTTTATACAGTGCGTCCCAAAAAGAACTATACACTTTTTAAATATCTACTAAATAGATAAATATATGATTCTTGGGGGAAAGATTTATATGTATGTAAGGCTCATATCCTCAACTATCATTATGACACAAAAAATTCCAAAAATAACCCATGCTTCAGTGAGTAATGCCCACTTTTGTAAAGGACATAAAAATTAGCCTGCGCAGGAATTCACTATTCATTTTGCACCTGGTTATGGAACGCCATGAAGGAGTCAAAATGAATGATGGAATCGATCGGCCAACAAAGAAAAAAATAAATTGAAGTCAAAGCATAAATCAATGATATAAAAACAAATGTTGAAACATAACATTTTTGCATAATATTAATTGTTTTTTTCTGACTTTTGGTTTACCTTTGACTCTGTTGGCTGATTTATTCCATCGTTAATTTTGACTCATTCATGGCGTTCCATAAACAGGTGCAAAATGAATAGTGAATTCCTGCGCAGGCTAATTTTTGTGTCTTTTACAAAAGTGGGCATTTCTCACTGAAGCATGCGTTATTTTCGGAATTTTTGGTGTCATAATGATAGTTGAGGATATGAGTATTATATACATACAAACCTTTTATCCAAGAATCTTATATTTTTTATTTGGTAGCCATTTCAAAAGTGTATAGTTCTTTTTGGGACACACTGTATATCAGACAAAAAGTTCCCCTTATCTTTTTGTATTTTAGGTTTTCTTCATAGCTGATGTGTTTTGGGATGAGCGAGCGAGTGTGGGTGTGGGTGTTAAATGTGAGGACATATGTAGGGTACATGCAGGTAATATGGGCCAGCAGGTAATATGGGACACCTGAAGCAAATCATGTCGTGACCGTCGACCGGTGTGGCACCATAATGTTTTCATATTGAACTGTATCCGTAATATACGTCCGAGAGAGCATCTAATGCCGAAAATTTCCTCTGAGAAAAATTGCTGAAACCCAAAAAGGTAGGTAAACTTTACGGGTGCATTTTTAATACCTGATGTAAAATTTGATATTTCACAGAATGTGATAGTGAAAGAGTGTTTGAGGGGTAACCTCAATTGTTTTGTATATTTAGTAAGCTTATAGTTTCAATTTTGATCATACTAGCGTGTACAGGACATGTTGTTTTAGTGAAGGGGTGCAATGTTGCATTAATGCTTGCCTGACAGCAACATTAGTGCAGGTATATGGACACATCAAATAGCGGAAATGATTCTGGTACTTAGTATTGGATGGAGGCATCAATCTCTTTGCTACGATTTTTAGGGTATATTCACAGTATATATTAATATAATAACTTATTGTAGGCCTATATTGACTTGTATATGACAATAACTATTAAAATAATATTAAAGAATAATATACAAAAACATAACAATGAAATATATGTCAAGGTTTTACCTGAGGGCTTATAATTAAATTATATCTTTAAAGTTAATGATTTTCAAACATTTTAAGCAATTCCAGACATGGTAGAGTAATTGTAGTTTTAAAACCCTACATTAAATACATTGCCCATATTACCTGCACATACGATATGGCACTTGGGTAATACGTCACCATTTGGGAACTAGGAGAGGGCGGTGTTTGTTGTTTTTTCTAACACCAGTTAGTAGTCATTGGATAATCAAGGTAGACTGTGTGTCATTTCGTAATTTTAGGCAAAGAGCTTAGGGGCCCATATTACTGCATGTCCATGTGACAAATACTAAAAAAAAAAAAAAAAAACGGAGTTTGCAAAACGACGTATTATTCGTGCTTTATAGTTCCATCTTCCTCCATCCATGACACCAACAAGTCTTAAACACACAAACAACAGCTCAAGAATGAGGGGGGTGGGTATGGTCCCTCCCTTTTATTTAATTAAATAGAAAAACAAGAAATGCAGAGGGCGTCCCCACTTAATCTCAGGTTGGGGGTGTAAATGGAGTTAGAACTTTTTCTTAGCAAGGACCTTTATTTCATGCTTGCCAGAGATTTGGGGGTAAATGCTTATGTAAATGGGCAGAATATTTGTATTTTATTGCTTGCCAATGAATTTGGGGTGAAAATTCTCAAAAAAGTAAAACTTTATTTGTGTTGTGAGCGAATTTTGTAAGAATACATCAGTCCTGAATCCGTCCCTGCATGCCCCACATCCACACACGCACATCAGCATAGGAATAATGTTTTCTTCTATTTTTGAGGAGCTATTTTTATTGTTTTTTTTAATATATTGACTCACACTCACCCAAACACCCTTCACACACCCTCTGACACACACACACAGGGTATTATAATACCCAAATAACACAATCTGTAATGAGAGAGGGCGCTACGATATGAATGTAAGAAAAGCCCAAGTCCTGGACTTGGGCTTTTCTTACATTCATACCAGATTTTTTTTTCTTTATTCTGAGATGATTTCAGATTCATCATTAATGCACAAGATGAGTCATTGTATAAGGAACAATTTCCCATATTTAATTCTATTTCACCAAAAATTGGTCTTTGGCCTTTTTTATATTAATACACTCAAATGTTTTGCAAAGTAAAGTAAAATTCACTATATATATATATATATATATATATTATAATTTTATTACAGGCGCGTAACTAGGATTTTTACGGGAGGGTTCGAAATCTGCAAAAGTGGACCAAAAGGTACATCAAAATTTGTTCACGTCACGCTGGGCTAGCAAAAAGGTACATCAAAATCTGTTCACGTTACGCTGGCCGCGCGATAAGCGCGGGGGGGGGGTAGGTGTTCCAAATTTTCCGCTTCGGCCCTCATTGAAGCATGTACACATATAAAGGTAAGTGTAACAATTGTTGTGTTTTATAGGAGTAAGGCTAAGAGTTTCGTTTTTTGATCGGGCCTCTGATCGCCCCAAAGGAATTGATAAGCCAAAAAAAAAAAAAAGATTTTATCACATTTTTTTTTTTTTTTTTTGTAAAGCGGAACCTCTGGTCGCCAGAGCGGAGGATGGGGGCGGGGTCGTCTCAAGAACCCCGAAACCCCCCCCCCCCTGGTAAAGCCTGTATTATAATTTGGTATATATATATATATATATATATACATGCTATAAAATTAACTACCGTATTTCATGCTTAACTTTATTACTTTACTGGTTGATATAATGTTCGTATACTTGATGGTCCTATCTTGGTCGATAAATCAGTTTCTTATACTTCTATGGTTCCTTTATTTAATGCTTAGTGCTTAGTCAAGTATGATGTACAATGTTCTTATGTTTTATTAGTTCTGTATTACTTAATGCTTATAGATTGATCGATATAAAGTTGGTGTACATCATGAGTTCTTCAATAGCTTTTACTTAATTAGTTGTGTCGATACAATTTCTTATACGTCACTATTTAGGTGGTATGGAATATACATACCACCTCTTGTTCTTTAATAATATTATAAAGGAAATATTATATATTTCTGGTCAAAATTTTTTATTAAAAAAGCTGCATCACTTGATTCCTCGCAATTATCCCGAAGTTGATTTATATCCTTCGGGTTCGTGCAAGATTTTATATCTTATGATCAGTTGACCATTGAGAGCTAAGAAATTCACTGGGACAGCCATCGACATAAGGGTTTGCCATAGCTCAGTTGACAGAGTAGGGGAGAGTGGGGTTAGTTGGAACACGGGGTTAGTTGAAACATTGTAATTTTCTTTAACATGTTTAACGGGTATAAATATATTTATGCAAATCTACACTCGGGTTGTTACTTTTAGCAACTGCCATCCACCACATTTTAGACAGCACACATGCTTCAAGCCTCGTGAATTTAGAAAGTGATGTTTGTTTTTTCACCTTCTGAGTCAATTTTGTCACTTTTACAAATGTTTTATTATCTCAGAGAAGATCATGAATTAAGTTGGCCCATTTTTTAGAATAACAAACAGTTATACCAAGCTACAAAACAAGGTTAAATGTATGGCATGTTGTTTTCCATCTTTTGTGCTATAAGCTTACAAATGTCAAATGGGCCTCTGGGGTTAGTTGGAACATTTTGAACGCGGTTAGTTGGAACATGTAATAAGTAAATAGTTTTCAGCTGAATAAAAAAAAAATCCTATAATTCAATGAAGTGTTTTGAAATATTCCTATACATGTATATTAGTGCATATTGGACAACTTTATGTTGGTTTAAACAAAATATATTGCAGAATGCTACTTCACAGGACTTCAGAATATTTGTATGTGAGTAGATGCTCTCAAGTGTAATAAAACATGAAGCAAAAACCAATTTGAACACCAAACTTCAATATTTTAATTGGAATCAATCATGCAAGTTAGCTGAACCTATGCAATAAATGTTGTAGGTAGTTTAAATATAATTCTAAAGATACCATGCACAATGTTTCAACTTACCCCATACCTTGTTCCAATTAACCCCGTGTATAGTTGGAACACTTGACATGGTCTTGTTGAAGATGGATTGTTTCCTGAACCATCACTTAATTTAAGAATCTTATGTGGTGCAATATTTTGTAGCATACAGATATACACTCAAGCTGATTGTTCATTGTTTCTTGAAATAAACCCGCTTTTTGTTTTACGACCATTTTTGTGAAAATGTTCCATATAACCCGCTCTCTCCTACCTGACAAGCAACCAAGAAGTTTCTGATTCGATTCCCGATGGAATCCAATTTCCTTTGCTCATTTTGTTTATGTTATCATTGTTATAAACATGTATTTCTGGTCAGTTTCCTTCTTTGTTTTATATATATATATATATACATATATATATATACAGGGCGTCCCAAAAAGAACTATACACTTTTGAAATGGCTGCCAAATGAAAAATATTTGATTTTAGGTAACGAAATT
>CALNVZ010000674.1:8674236-8692187 GCA_940671915.1 Paracentrotus lividus | reverse complement strand
ACCTTTGTTTTATTGGCCATATTAGAGCTTAATAATTTTGATAATCATAGTTATTCTTGTTTAACTTGTTCCCATAAATCAGAATATTAACGTTGCTATTCTCTTTCATTGACACATATGACCTAAAGTTAAGGTCAAAGTTCAAATAACGTGACCCTAAAAAATCTGGAAATGGTAGAAACTATGTATTTTTTTGCTCTTTTTACTTTATTCAAAGGTCATAGGTCAATGAAAACGAACATTTCTTGGTTCATGGAATCAAGTAGAACACGTTAACAGTGTTCAATAACATATTTCAAGTAATACGGCCCAATAAGACTAAGGTCAAGACAAAAAACTTTGGCCAAAACGTCTTTCTTGAACTTTGACCTTTGACCTGTTGGTCGTATAAGCTTAACTTTGTTGGAAACTAACTTGAATATGTTTTCCATGATGCCATCAACCAAAAAAATAGAGTCGACATATTTTTAGTTGACACATTTGACCTAGAAATAAGGTCAAAGTTCATAGGAAATTCGGTTTTTGCCAAATTAATGCCATTTCCAGGTTGTTAATCATCATATAAATTTACCTTTGACCTATTTTCAAGGTCATAAGGGTCACTAGAATGTGGAAACAATATTAGACTAGTATGATTCACGTTTTAATCTTGATTAGTGTTTATTAATATTGTCTATGGATATGTTGTGTCTCATCGCCGTTCAACTTGACTCTATTATGCATTCAATTATGCATAAATAAACTAATTTGCATATTGCTCAAAACTGACGAGTCGGGTGAAAAAATGATAATTGACTTAATTGCTAGTTATAACATTACCTACAATTTGAAACCAAATTTGACACAATTTGAACAAAATTATGTTTATGTTAATGAAGCCTGACCTTTGACCTTCATTTTGGGTCACAAAAGGTCAATTAAAAAATTGGCGACATATATTTTCTGATTCGTGTGATCAAGTAGAACATATATATGGATGTTGCCAAACATTAACATGACTTGCAAACGAAACCTATATTTTCCCCACTGGATGCCACACTATACAACTGAATCTACATCTCTCAACTTGACGGACGAGCTTTAAAACTCTTCCGTCAAGCTTGATGCTAGTCCGCCGACGTGACCGACTAGGTAAAAAAAAAAGTAGGTAGGATAGTTTACCCATTGAAACGACTGACTAGCTTTTGATACAAATAGTTGCAATGTCGTTTCAATGTAGGCCTACCTTCTCTATTTATTCTGTTTCCGAGCATAATCAAGTTTATACATTCTGAAACAAAGGTTGTTTTGGCTTGACAATTTGAAAGCTTACGAGACATAACATACAAGTATTCAATTCACGAGTACCGGTAGATTCCAAATATTGTTCTCCATTCTTCAATTACAGGCTAATTGAATACTCAAGAACCCGGTATTTTCTTACAGATTGCTGGTGAATGCCCGGTTTATCAACAACAGTGAATATAATTTGGATACAATCAAAATTTTCAAACAAAGGTTGTTTTGGCTTGACAATCTGAGAGCTTACGATTGCCGACATAACATCAATCATGAAAAGTATGCCATTCACGAGTAGGTTAAAAATATTGTTCCATTCTTTAATTACAGGCTAATTGAATACTTCTTTACTATAGAACCCATGAACCGTCCATTCTTATAGATTGCTGGTGAATGCCCGGCTTAGCAACAGCAGTGAATAGAAGGTGGTACAATTGATTGAATAACATGCGCATTGCGAAAGGGACATCACTGTTAGTTGCATTATTTGTATGTGGATTCCATTTAATCAGCAAACTGTACAGACGCGCAGACACGATATACCCCGTAAAGCTTAAGATTTTTATTATAATGGCGATCTCCTTATTCGAGTGACATGACTGTGTGAGTGCTCTTTTAATTATATGTTTCAGTTTACAGATAGCGTTATTTTTTCATATAGGTTAATGCTATAATCACCAACGCGAAAAATTATGTCTTGCCAAATCAATTTATAAATTGTGTGTATTTACAACGATAATAAAAATCACATTAAATTATGAAAAACGAAATTGTATTCTAATAATAAATATAGGCGCCACTTTTCTTTTAGATTACTTGTATCTGAAAGAAAAGAATATTAGATTAGAGGCACGACTTTGGGATTCTGAAGTGGCTCTCAATGATAAGTGTATAGGCCGAAAATGCAAAAGCAGGTAGGCCTACAACAAAAAGTACTGATGATGCAAGCCATGGCGGCGACCCCTGGGCCCCTTGCCCCCATTATTTGATAATTGCCATAATGTTAACTAATTGTGCCTCCTGTATTAATTCCTGTCTTCTGATTTATATCATCATAATAAAAAAAAAAATTTGCTCGAATTCTTGTGACAAAATGCATGTGTTTTAATCGTATCTTTAAAATGTCTTCTAATATTTCAGATTTGACGTCTCTGACAATTGTTTTCAAGGCATGCATATGCTTGGCGCATGAGTCTGTAGATAGTTTCGATTTGAGTCTCGAGATACGTGGAGATTGTACTCAGAGTCTCCTAGGAAGAAGTGTGTTAGGAATTTTAACTGAAATTCTTTAAAAAATTAGTTTTTCCAATGCGCATAGCTGGAGTCAAACCTGACATTCGCGCTCTCTTATATGTTACTAAGTGATAACAAAATTACTGTCGCGACTAAGTTTTGCAACTCCAGTCTCCTATATCTTGAAAGATGTCCAACGAGACGTTTTCTTTTGGGGTCCAGGGAGTTGCCCCCCCCCTCCTCCAAAAAAAAATAAATAATAAATAAATAAATAAAAAATAAAGAAAATATAATATAATACAATAATAATAAAATAATAATAATAATAATAAATTAAATTAGTAAGACTTTGACAAAGATCGCTTGCTTGTATTAAAGAAAGTGGAAAAATTCATTCTTTCTTTTTTTTATCAATAGTGTCTGGCATTTTTGGGGGCGACCCTAGGGAGACCAGCTGGCCGTCGAGGTACGTATTCAACTAGAGATGGATACCGCAAATTACGTCGAGACTCATTTGTGTGATCAATAGAGCAATGGATATGGTGATCATCGGTTGATTGCAAGTTCGACTACTGGAAAAATTTGTTAGCTTTTTTTCAATTTCACACACTTCCACGAGAACTACAGGAGCACAGTCTTCGGCACGACTCTCGAGACTACATCGGCAACACTAGTCTGACGCTCATTGGCCAGAAAGAATGCTGATTGGGGCTGCTCTTGAAAACAAAGCTGAACATACAGTTTTTAACTGAATATAAAGTGAGCAACATGATGCGAAACGTTTGATTTATCATCTAAGAATATAACGCAAGACTCATGTGAAGACTCAGAAATTAATATACTGAATTGGTAATGAATTCTTAATATTAAAAGAAGTTTGATTTAGGAGCCAATCATAGGGGAATTTTGTGAAGCGATGTATATATTATATAAATATAATATATATAAATTATTATATATATGTATATGTATATATAATATAATAATTATATTCTTAAAACTAAATACTATAATATATTATAATATATCAATCATCTTTAAATATAAAGAAATTTCGCAAGGCTTGTCGAATAATATAATTTTTATATTTCTCAGTATCTTCCTCCCGAGTGTTGATATATGAAGGATAGATACAAGAAATCGAGACCATGAAACACGAAGCTACCACATGGTGAAAATAACAGTCCATGATATCATCATAACTCGGGTGGAAACTGACGAACTTCAACATAAGGCTCCAACAGCAGTCAAAAGGTAAATATACAGAACAGCTCATGAAAATAAAATTAATTAGAAAAAAAAAATATAAATAATAATAATAATAAAATAAAAATAGCCATGATCTTATTTACAACAATACAGTTGAAACACGAATTTTAAGTAGAACTACCCAAATTTCAAACGAACAAATAGCCGAACACTATTTCCATTGGAAAACAACTATCTTAGATAACCATTCTTCAGGCAAGTATCCCCGAAACACTATCCCTTGACAGCTACCCCCACGACTTCAATGCCTAAGGACAATATTATCGACTACTACAACTATAGAATTATATCAACAGTTCTAAGATCTTGTGAAATATGGACTTGGTGGAAATAAGATAGTGATCAATCTCGCTGATGATAATTACTATGAAGGTTTGTCCCAGCATCTAATCAATTTACATGGTCAACTCTTTTTTAAGCGTCAAACACCAACGTAATGCCTAAACTAAATAAAAAGAATAAAAAAATTTAACATTATTCGAACTCTTCTCTGGATGATGTTAGTTCTACTTCTTAGTGCTTCAAGGAAGTTTATTTTTGGCATGCTTCAGTAGGTATTTTGATAGAGTGATGTGACGTCTTCAAGTTACTCCTGAGAATGCTTGAATACCTATGGTACAACATTAGACCCTCGAATCATCAAGAATTCTCACATGATCCTTAAGAGAAGATACCTGAGACATGAAGGTTTCCAGATGCCAAAAGTGGATCTTTTCAAATGCATCGTACAATGACAAGTGTTCACATATTTTAAGCATCAAACGGCTCACATACGGCGCATCCCTCACCTTGATCTTCGGGATTCTGTGACTATCGGTCTCCTATGTTTTTATTAGGTCATTCTTGATAGCAGTCAGTAGGTACCAATCTACTTTCAACTAGTACTCTAAGTAGATTACTGAAACAATCGATCTCGATTTACTGAGCCCCTACCCCTGCATTTGACCCCTCTTGGTTCGCCCTCATTGACACTCTTTTAAACTTTCACTCTGTCTCCAAGGTGTACGACACTAAATCGATGCTTGCTGGGGACGGGACTACAAAACAAATATAATGAATGATGGCCGAATAAAAATACGAATAACCACGACTCCACAAATTTGAATTTGCAATGAGCGGATGATGGAGAATAGACCTATCAGCTTAGAAATAGGACGATCGTAGGCGGTGGAGAAGCATATGATGGTACAATGAACCCGCGTAGCAACAATGACGCTAGACTGTCAGCAGAAACTGGGATGCGCTTTTGAATGAAGTCAAATAATGAACACGAATCTACAGGCAAATGGCAGTAAATTGGTGATGAAGTGGGTGAAAGAGAAGAGGTTGCCGAAGAAACCGGTATTACTATAGAGAAAATGAGGAATGATGTTTATCTGAATTACAAACTTACAACATCTTAAGAACTTCTGTACATTATTTACATAAATATAATGCGCTTCTAGGCGGACGCATAGAACATTAGGTATGTTAATTTTATGATTTAATCAGAATTAACAAATGTTTTAAAAATAACAGATCGAAATAGAGATGAAAGAAAAAATGGGTTTAAGAGGTGACATCTATCTTATATGATTTTTTTATTTTTTTTTTTTACTTAATTTTATAGATAATAAATATATCAATAAAGTAATTTGTATTAGTCAAACTGGGTGGATCTTGAAAGCCTGACAAATACAAGAATAATCCAATCAACACAAAACAAGATAATTGGATATTTACTTCATAGAATAATACATTTAGTCATGGTGCTAGTTTGACTACTAATCGATAATAGAAAATTTGCACCGAAATTTTATGCCTAATATTTGAGCCTATTAATACCCCCACCCCCCATAAAAATGGGGCCTCTCACATTGGCGAGATGCGGCACACGCGCGCGATCCAATAGCTCCTCCTCTATCTCATTCGCTCCAGTCGAGAATAACGCTCGTAACATTTTGCTGGGACGCCAAAATGCGAGTGTTTATTACTCCTTTTTGGGACAAGAACTTTTGCGAGTTTTTTTTGGCGAGGTTAGCCGTCTCAGGATAATCATTATTGAAATATTCTGGGCTTTATTGGGGTCTAAAAGTTTTTGGTTTTGCCGGATTTTGATGAGTTTATCTACTCGGTGATCAGTTCACCCCATTTCTAAAAAGCATCTCTCTTCCGGTAGACTTTCAGTAGTGCCTTATGTGTGAGTTGCTTAATCGTGTCACGTGTTTAGTATGAGTGTTGTGTAGTAAGTTGCGGTCACCGGCTTGTTTCAGCTCCGACTTCTTGATAAGATACCCACCTAATATACCGCCGCTTCTTATTGTTCTTAACACTTCTCTCATCTTCTTTTATTTCAAGAATATAGCAATGTTTTATCTTTGAGCAGCCTGGTTCATATCTAAAAGAAAAGCGTAAAGAATTAGAGTGAGGTGACGAAGCGTAGTATTTCTTCGAGGAGAAAGTCCCCCTTGCGGCAGGTGAAAGGGACATTTAGTCAATCGAAGAGGCGTTGGAAATTAGTCGCCTGTCTTCACGAATATCCCCCCTCGAACTTGAGTTGAGATATCTATTGGTTGACAAGATATCCGGCGAGCAAAGCTAGCTGTGGATTTCGTCTCGGTCTCTCAAAGAGTAGGGACGGTTGATAACCAGGACGGGCACTAGGCGGGCGCTCAGGACATGCCGATTCCGGCCACATCTTACGCGCCGGCTTCCGAATTAGCCTTTGACCCCGTTCGATCAACCGGGACTCTAAACGTTACATACGTCGGATTTCACCCAGTGACTAGATAGGATGACCGGTTCTACTGGTTATTCGTCCTGACTGAATGCGCAGGTTCTTTCTCATCCCGGTGGCGACTGCATCACATTGTAGCTCGGGCTTCGCTGGCATAAAGAAATCGTAGCTCAAGGATTTCTATAATCGAGTTTGTCGGAACCGGGTACGGCGCTGTAACCTTGCTGGAGGTAATTATCGGATCGAGGTCTGGCGTTCCGTAAGCGGTTTTGGGAGTGATACGTTACGAAGACGGTCCTATACTCCTCGGATAGGTAAGGACGTACCGCATGTACGTAAACTTACCAGAAGATACGTATACAGACCAGAGCTTTCGCCTGATTTGACTCGTCCACGGTATCTGAGCAGCAGGAGGTTCCCGTCTCTAAATCCGGCGCCTCTTTTGTGAGCGGGGTCGTTACGCTACACGTTTTCATCTGAAGAATGCGGTCATAACCTGGTTGGATAACTACGATAATAAGTCCTGACGTGTCCGTGTTTAGATCTTGCAGGTTTCTTTTCGAAAACCGGTCTCGTTACGCAGCCGTTCTTACTTTTAGGAAGACACGGTAAGTATATCCCTCGTTACTTCCAATTCGGTTATTCTTCTGGTCGAGATCACCAAGAATCAAAATGTGGCGTTCGTATGGCGGCTTCCGTCGCGCACGCGTCGTACGACTGTACTATTCGGTCCAGCTCCGGAATTCCTCAGCCGCGGAAGCGAGCTTCTTTCGCGGCGGGATCTTTTTTGGTTCGGAAGAGCCGTGTTCTTTTGCGACCCGGATCGGTCTCAGTTGGGCCGCTGTTATCCCCGACGTTGACCAGCTTCAAACGGTACCGGCCTAACCCTCCTCAGGCTATACCCCATCACTGGAATGATTGTGATGTACTCAGGAGTTCGGAAAAGTGGGGTTGAGCGTTTACGCGGACCGCGGTTACACGCAGATCCGTACCGCCATTCTCCATTGGGTCGAGTCTCCTACCGGTGCGGCGACTGGCACTGCTTCTATCAAAGAAGGATGCAGCTTGCATTCTGGCTTGGCTGCTTATCTTACCGTCTTAATATGTTTGACTCTCTCCGTATCTCTCTTGTACGCACCTTCGGACTAATGAGACAGAGATAGTCTGCGGGAAATACCATCACACAGTTGCTAGCTTCGGCGGATCTTTCTACACCCTACCATTTAATCAGGATGAGACTGATAACCAGAGGACGCTGCACACTGAGCGTTGTAGAAGCTTACTTTTAGCGCAGCAGAGTGCCGGGTTGTTTCTCCATAAACTATCAAGCTGTCGGAAAGTGGCCCCCTTGCTTCTGCGAGGACGTAGGTTTTTGACGGGACACGGTCGAACCTAGTTTCTCTTCCCTCGACGTACCAGAGCCAATTCATAAGGCATTTGTCTGTTACTTCTCTCGAGACAAAGAACAGCTCATAGCTATTCGAAACAACAAGTTCTGGGTACTTTTTGTGGAAGGGAGGAACGATGGTCCTTCCCCATCACGCCTTCTCAAACCCCGGAGTTTGAGTTAGGTGAATAAAATACTCGAGCACAGGGACGACATTCTTTGTTGAATCGACACAGTGTAGATGCTGCCGTCTTAAGATTAGCACTACTACACCGGCGGTCTTCGATATATTACTGTTTAATGCCATGTCTCATTGGAAATCTTGGTGTCTCGGAGTTAACAATTATCTACCGAGTCAGGCCAAGGCCGAGATTCTTTGAGTCTTCGAGAAGGTTCTATCTTCTCATTGTTACTTCAGATGAGCGGCTAGCATCCAACTGTGGAATAATGCCGTAGACATAATGTTCTTGGCGAACCTTCAATCATCAACAATCCTCAATTCCGGATCTGGTCAGGGAGAAATTGACTGTCTTCCCCTTTCTTTTTGTGGGACAACTTGGCAGACAATTCTACAGAAGAGTGGATTCACGTAGAAGGGCAAGAAACTTCTACATCATTATGAGATTGTTCGTTCAGACTCTATCATCATTCTATTTCCGTAAATTGGCTTCTTCAAAGCCCTCTTTTCCCAGGAGAGGCAAGAAGAAGAAGGACAGACGACTTAGTTCCTGCCAGGTCGACCGCCAGGCCTCCCCTCAGCGATCGCAGAGTAGCCGACTCTTCTCATGGATTTTAAGATGACAGGTGTCGGTTTGCAAGACCCAACTCCCCGTCGAGGAGAGGAAGGTGGTTGGAGGCTCTTCCGAGGCGTCGGAAGAGTCAGCCTTTCGGCAGGGGAAGCTTTTTCAGATGACTTCCCGATTGCATTGGAGATCGGTGGTGTCGACCTTCGGTAAGTTTTCTTCCAGTATGGAAGTTAATTCACGGACGACGGTTTTTTCGTCCTCTCGTGATCCGAAGGTCTTCGATATGATCGAAGAACCTCTTCCAAGAGGTGTTATCCAATCGTCACACACCGACAGTCGATCCTTTGTTCAGGAAGCATATCGTTTCCGGAGTTTACCTCACTCCTGGAAAAGGAGCTGCGACGGGTGAGGATCCTACGACCCGCTGTGTCTCTCCCCGTTTTTGTAAATTCCCCACGTTCAGTGGATCGCTCAGGTGATCCTAACATGAAAGATAACAGGCCACATGCACAGTCCGCCCTTCAGGATGGAATTGCTAGCCTTCTACTTCCGGCTCTCGTCAGGACGATTTTGCGGGTCCTCGACTGAGCGATGCCTATTTTCACGTCCAGAGTAGACTCCCCTCGTCGAGGGATCTTTGGGATTTGCCGTAGGAAAGGAGATTTCGCTTCATAAGCTCTTTCCTTCGGTGCGCCCTCCAGAGTTTAACCAAGGGTGGTCTAGCGTTGATGTCGTTCTCCTCAGGGGCAAGGGCCTTCGATCTTTGCCTACTTAACGATTGGCTTCTCGTCGCCATGAGGTTCTGCTTCTGCACTCTGTTGTGGAACACGAGATTTGGGATTCATGGATCAACTGGTCAAGTGAATTCATCTCCTCGCCGACTGCCGGTTTACTTGGCCCAGTTGAAATCTAGAATTCACTGGCTCGGATTCTCGAGAGGGTAGGACTCTGGTAATCTGCCTGGGTTCCTCCTGAGCATTGCTGAGGGTTGCCGAGTTGGTTGGATGGTGGGTCTGTTAGCCATCTGGTGGATCATTTTGCCGAATTGTCGTCTCTTTATGAGACCTTTCCCAAGCTAATTCCTGAAGTTTTTCAGGCCGAAATTGCAGTCCGCTTCTGGTTGGATTCCTTTCGATGAGGATTCAAAGATGCTTCTTTCTTTGGAGACTGTACTTCCTTCTTCAGGAGAGATCAAGGACCTCTTACCTCATTAACAGTGACATGGACGCGTCACTTCAGGTTGGGGGCATTGTCAGAAGTCGGCTGTTTTCCGGATCTTGTGGCCCTTCGGGCACTGCTCGAATCAGTTCTGGAATTTTGTCAGTTTGTTTGTCCCGCAACGTTCGCGACTGTTGGTTGGGTGGCAAACATTCCGTTAGTGTTGATGTCCACGGACGAACATCTGTGAAGGCTTACATCAACAACATAGGAGGAAAACTCTTTAGAGTTGAACAGTAGCGTTCCGCTTTGAATGGTGCAACTGGAGGAGCATATCCGGTGGCATCAATCGGGGGAGGAATCTTTCCCATAGGATTTTCTATCGAGGCTCGGTCGCTGCTCGACATGGGATGTGTCCTCAGGTCTTCGAGTTAGTATTCGATTCGGGAGCTGGAATGATCTGTTTGCAACCTCTCTGAACAACAGACTTCGCTCGGTTTGCTCCGAGTCAGGGAGCTTCGGCTTTCGGCTGGACGCGTTTTTCTCTCTTCCTTGCGAAGGGGTGGATAGGGTACGCCTTTTTCACATCAAGCTGATCGTATGGGTCTCAGGAGATCAGAGCGGATCGGCAACCAGTGGTCTTGATGCTCACTGCACGGTCGAGCCTGGTTAGATCTGTTGCCTGTTCCTGGCGCGGAAACGTGCCCTACCGCTGTCTCGGACTGGTTCTCAAACTGTGGTCGGAGCTCTTCATTGGGATCCATCGTCTTCATCTCACTGCTTGGCCTCTAGTCGGCCGCGGGCTAGGAGTGAAGCTTTTTCGGACAGAGCAGGGCTGCGTAAGTTGAAAGTGCGGAGTTCGAGCTAGGATTGTTTAAGTTCGCAGCCTCGAGGCTTCTTTGCTGGTGCGATACCGCTGGGTGTCCCAGAGAGGCTCCTTTGCTCTCATTGCCAGATTCCTCTTATTTATCTGTTCGATAAGGGAGGTCTATTTCGCACGATCGTGGGATCCGTTCGGTCTTTGCGGCTTCATACTGGCTTGACTAATGGGTGGACGGTTCTGGACTGCCCCAACCTCGGGGTGCTTGGAGCCTTTTCTTTAAAACCTATTTCTAAACTTGACTCAGTCCTGGAGTTTCAAGTTTTGGAGGTTTTGGGTCAAGCTCGTTTCGAGCCTTGAACTCGATTTTTCTGCTGATCTGTCCATCAAGACAGTTTCTCTTTGCGATTTTCCGGAAAGGAGGGTTTCGCTACTGCTCTCTCATATCACTAGGTTATATTCGTTGGGAGAGACTGGGGTTCGCCTGATTCCTGTTACATGCTTCATACGCTAGAACCAACAGCCTTCGTCGGGTCTATTCGGAATCTTCATGTCGGCCTCTGACGGAGTTTTCGTCTTCAGAGGAAAGGTTTTGTCCCGTTAGGGCCCTAGTGGTATATCAAGAGAAGGAGAATCTTCGTAATCTTCACAGTTGTTTGTTACTGCCCTGAACCAAAAGGGTTTCTAGAGAACGTTTTATCCGGTTGGTGTATCGCGTAGTCAGCTCGCGGGGTGGGTTGCCTTGAAGAGGGATCTATCAGGCCATCAACCAGGAGCATTAGCCCTCTTTGGGCCCTATTTAACAGGGTCGGAGTGGAAGACATATGCAAGCGGACTTTTGGCGTTCTGCAAATTTTTACTCCTTTTGACTGAGAGATGTCGCCGCTAGTGAGGTGGTATTTTCTCCACTCGCACCTCACAGCGGCCGGCATCCTCCATAGTTTCATAACCGTCATGGTTGCCCTCTAACACGACTTTTTTCGGTGTGGTCGTAGCAATGGTAGGAAATGTATATTTCTATTGAGTAATCATAAAAATTAAATCTAGATTTTATTATTTAGAATATGAATATCATTGCCTACATCCTCCTGCCGTGCCCCCTATCCTTTGCAACATACGGAAGTTTTCGGGCGAGAGTTAGAGGATGATATTGGTCGCCGCGGCCGCATCTCGCCAATGGAAGGCGACATTATGGGGGTGGGGGGTAGATAGCAATATGATGAGGGCAAAAATTTGGTGCATATTTCGATTTATGGTCGATGTGAGGTAATAGGCATGGTAGGCAATGTATATTTCATATCGTAAATATGCAATTAGAATTTAATTTTATGTTTTGCTCCAAGGAATGTTGAACATAGAGAGAATAAGGAGAGGTGAGTATCGCTTGTATGCACGTAATGTTGTATATTGGAAGTACATGTGTTTTCAATTCAGTCCTGCCGGCATGCGCTGATTTTGCAACTGTTGATACTATATCAGATGAATATTTCTATGTGAAACCTAAAAAGTAATGGATTAGTCATTCGGATGACTTTTTTGTGTGGTGTCGTGTAGAGTTTAAATGGCTTGTATATTAAGGTTGTATCGAAATTTCATAATTATCTATCATTTCCAATTGTTTCATGATAGAAAAGGGGAATATATCTTTTCAAAAATCATGGTATTTTACGTGTAAAACATGGCATTCGTTTTCATGCCAAAAGGAGGCATGTCACTGACTTTTGTTAGGCAGGTTTCAAGGTTTAAATGCTTCTTATGTGTGGTAAAATTATTAAATTTGATGTAAAATCGTACATTTAAACCTAAGAATATAATGGAATCGGAGATTAAAGATATCTTGTACTGACGTGTTAAACGATTATTGGAAGGCATGTTCATGCCCAAAGGGAATAGTTACTGACTTTTTTTAGGGGGTTGTCGAGAGTTTAATTGCATGTAATAATAGAATTATTTAAATTTGATAAAATCTACATTTCCGAATCTTTTAAGAAAATAAGGGGAAAATTATCGTTTTGAACTTTCGTTGTTTTCGTTAAAAAGAATTGCGGCTAAATCTCAAAGGAGGGCAAGCTGATTTTTTGGCATTTTTTTGGAATTAAAGGTTGTTTTAGTAATGCATATCGAACTCTACCTTGCTCCAGTACGAAATAAGAATTAAAAAGGTAGATAAAATATAGTGAAATATGACCGCAGTAAAAAATCGTTTTCACGTGCATACGCATGTAAATCGTTAAAAATTCGAGGCGCTCTATCGTCGACATCGTCGATGTACTACAGCAAGTGGTCGGAGCTAAAATTTCTTGCACTATATAATTCTTGGTTGAACTATATTGATTGCATGGACGTACTCTCTCTGGCAGAGTATGTCAGACGAAGAACCTAAACTCGTCCGTCCGTGGAGCGACAGCTTAAAGCTAGTCAGTAAGACGGACTAGTTTTAAAGCTAGTGTGTCTGTTAGTCCGTCGAGACGGACTAGCTTAACAACTGAATCAAATCTCGTTCAACTTGACGGACGAGCTTTAAGCTATCCATTCAACTTTAATGTGTCCGGTCGATGCGACGGAACGAGCTCATGAAAGGAATGGTAGATCGTCAGTTTCCATTAGAATGACGACATAGGATTGATACATCATAGCTGCAATTTCGCTTACGAATTGAAATGATGACTAGCGTTTGAAATACAACGATGCATGTCAATTATTATCTCCATTAGATAAATTAGAGCGGCATGTTTCGAACCATACAGGTGGAAGTACGTTATCTCAAACAAAGGTTGTTTTGACTGATCAATCTTTAAGCTACGCATACTAACACTCTACACGACAAGATGCAATTCAGAGTAGGTTCAAACTATTGGTTCTGCCATTCTTTAATTACAGGCTAATTGATATCTCGTTACCATAGACCCAAGAATCTGGCTACTATTCTATAGTTACTGGTTGCCCGGCTAAGCAACAGCAGTGTAAAGGCGTGAAAGATGGTGATAAATGCGCTTGCGAAAGGCATCATTATTATTTTGTATGTATCTTTTTGTGAATTATTAATGAGCAATACTGTAAGGAGATCGATATACCCCGTATAAACTGAGAGTTCGATGATATATGGGATCTCCTTCATGTGATATGGGTAGTACTCTTTTTGAAGTTCCTCTCTTTTCAGTTGCATCGATTTCGTTATTTTTTTACATGGATTAATACTATACACCAACGCAAACAAATTTGTCTTGCAAATTAATTTATAAATTGCGTGTGTGTTTACTGACAACAGATATAGCAACATTAATATCTTCATTCTAATTCTAGATCATGTGGCACTTATTCTTTAGATTACATCTGAAAGAAGAATATTGATTAGAGGGCGAGTTGCGGATTCCGTGTGGTCTCAGAGAGATTGTGTAGAAATATGCAAAATTAGGCGGCCTACAACAACAGACAATGATATGCAGCGTTGGGGGAAGCCGGGGCATGGGAGTTCACCCTCGATTTTTTTTTTCTGGGTGGATCGTCTCCCCTTGATTTTTAAAGTGTCAGCTAGTGAAACCTAATAAAGAGGCGAAATGTATGTTGAACTATACTGCTAAATGCTATTTTAGTGAGGCTGTATCGGCATATTATTGACCCCCCCCACCCAGTCGTGACTCAAATGGACTGGAACAAGCATATAAGTAAGAATTCAATGCATATTTATATTGAATTCTGTTATGTATTTGTTTGCAATGTTGGTAATAATATATCGATAATCAATAAATATTCATCTAGGTTATGGATGCATCTAGACTTGTTTTGTTTGGCGCCGCTTCAGTGTAATTTCATTTCACATTTGATTTTCAATTAAATTCAACAGTCACTCTGTCTTGACGGACTAACATGACGGACTAGCTTTCAAGCTAGCCGTAGAGACGGACGAGTTTTAAAGCTAGTCCGTAATAACCGGGTTGTGTTAAAGGAAAGCTAGTCGCAAGAACATCGCGGCAGAAAAGCGCGACGGACTAGCTTTACACCATGACCGACTAGCTGTAGTAAAGCTAGTCCTGCTCAAAAGCTCGTCAGTCTGGGCATCACTACGACTAGCTTTTATGCTTGTCCGTCAAACTAGTCGGTCACGACGGACGAGCTTTAAAATTAGTCTGTCGTGACCGACTAGCTTTAAAGCTAGTCTGTCATGACCGACTCGCTTTCTGGAAAGCTTGTCTGTCGTGACCGACGAGCATTAAAACTAGTCCGTCTTGACGGACTAACATGACGGACTAGCTTTCAAGCTAGTCCGTAGAGACCGACTAGCTTTAAAGCTAGTCAGTCTGGGCATCACTACGACTAGCTTTAAAGCTAGTCGGTCTACCCGTTTAGGTTTTCAGTTGAGGCACGTGTTAAAGCATAGGGAATTCCCATTTTTGTTACTTTCTTATTGTTTGCTGCGTTATATCTTTGCAGCCAATTGGTCTTATGGGTTGAGTGATATATCATTCTCTTTGGAATTTATGTGGTTCTAGATAAATGTGAAGAAGAGTTTTCAAAAGTAATATAATCAATTAATTAATCAATTAAAACAAACTTAATGCACACATCCTCATAGATAATGCATTGCAGGCATCAAATATTGTCACATGCAATTTTATAACAATCATTGTCATTTTTTCGTCATTTTCTTTGCATGCATGTAAAAACACAATTAAGTGGAAACATATTACTTGCAATAAACTTTGTTTGAGTTGTAATCCAAGTGTAAAAAAACAGGATTTCTGCCCTTTTTGCACTATTTTTTCTTCTTTTTTAATACCCTGTAGCGCGGTTAGAAAAAATAATTTTGTATTACAAGTTTATATTTTTTAGAAGCATAGCGTCTTATTTACACAATCCACGATGATTCATTTCATTTGGTGAAAAGATAAAGAAATTATTCGCCGGTAAAATTGTGAAGTTTTTCAAACCATTTTTTCCTGTAACACTCTGTATAGCTTTTATGACACACCTTATGCAGGCACAAAAATATGTTAATCATCCTCCTTTCAATCTCTGCTTTCAATATATATATACTTTTATACATGTCTGACTTAGTACTAAGAAACTAGAGATGTTTGATTGTGACAATGTACATTTCTACAATTTTTTGGACATGTAATGCATTTTCTACCCAACTCATGACATGTGGCCATATATATATATATATATATATATATACAGTGGTGGCCAAAATTATTAGAACACCAAGTAAATTTAAATGAGTTTAGTTGTTTTCATTTAGTTGACCATTTAAATATCTTTAAAATGCCTGGAATGTCTGCAAAAGTCATTATTATACTTTAAAAACGCTACCAATTGTAAAATCTAAAAAAAGCTTACCCATATCAGGATCAAAGTGTCATAACTTTAAAAATATCAAGTCTCTCCCTACAAAAGTATACATTTTCTAAAAGGAAATTTCATGAGAATGTCAAAAATGTTATTCATAATACGATAGGGTGAAGTAGTAACATATTCTGTGGGAATTTTTTGAATTATTTGTGAGGGGCCCCAAATTTTTAATTTAGAGCCCCCATTTAAGTCTCCTTTTCCTCTGACCCATATTTTAACATATTTGAATTGCTAATGAAATTTCCTTCTAAAAAATATACATATACAAGGAGTGTCTTCATTTAATGAAAAATAGTCTTTACCTTCAATGGGCATGGTTATTTTGGTCATCTCACCACCAAGAGAGGGGGCGAATTCACCCCTCCCCATTTGACCAAATTTTCTGAAACTTAGCATGTATTTGAGGTATATTATAATAAATAAACCTCCTAAGTTTCATACTTCTACCTTAAATACTTTTTGAGTAATCGGCATATGTAATTGGAATTTTACTTTTTTGCATTTGGACTACATGTTTAATACCCAAGTCTATGGGGAAACCAAGAGCGCATAGCGCAACCATTAGATGGTCGAAACTATATAAATTTGGTATCAAAATATACGTAAGACCCTATGCTAAAAAGCCATAAAGGCTCATGGCACACAAACGATATCTTTAAACTTATTTCGGCAAATGAACTAGGGCATTGATAATCCCATAGACTTTGTGTAGGTTCAGGTGTTCTAATAATTTTGGCCACCACTGTATATAAAGTTATATACAGCGCGTGCCTAAAAAAATGTCAATCTGATTGGGCGCTAAATAACTTTTCTAATAAAGAACTATTGCCAATTTGATATGCATGTCTTGAAAGCCCACATAGTTCTGCGATTCTTTTGACAATTTCAAACGTTTCGCTTCATTGGTTTTGAATACACAGGCTCTTTTGTAAGAGTAGTCATTTTTTTGTTTTCAAGGAGCAATGGCATATCTTATTGGCCATGAGTCTAGACTTGTTCTCGATTTGAGTCTCGAGAGTCGTGGAGATGTCTCCAGAGTCTCTGGAGAAGTGTGTGGAAATTTAAATGAAATTCTTTAAAAAATTAGTTTTTCCATTCGCTAGCTGGAGTCAACCTGACATCGCCGATACTCTTTTGTCTACTAGTGATACACAAAATTTGTCGCGACTAGTTTGCAACTCCAGTCTCTGTAGTCTTGAAGATGTCGCCGAGACGTCTTTTGGGTCTCCAGGGAGTTGCCCCCCCCCCCCCAAAAAAAAAAAATAAATAAATAAATAAATAAATTTAAAAAAATAAAAAAATAATAATAATAATAATAATAATAATAATAATAATAATAAATAAATAAATATAAAATTAAAAGACTTTGACAAAGATGCTTGCTTGTATTAAAAAAGTGGAAAATTCTTCTTCTTTTTTTTTTATCAAATGTGTCTGGCATTTTTGGGGGCGACTCCCTGGGAGACCCTGAAGACGTCGAGGTAACGTATTCAAGACTACAGAGACTGGAGTCGCAAACTAGTCGAGACCGATCTTGTGTATCATAGACAAAATGGTATCGGTGATATCAGGTTGATTGCAGCTTCGACTGGAAAAAAAAAATTTTTTAGACTTTTATTTCAATTTCCACACACTTCTCCAGAGACTCAGGAGACACCTCCACGACTCTCGAGACTCAAATCGCAAACTAGTCTAGACTCATGGCCAGTAAGATATGGCATTGCTCCTTGAAAACAAAAGCATGAACATCACAGTTTTTAAACTGAATTAAAAGTGAAGCACATGAAGCGAAACGTTTGAAATTTTCTCAAGAATCGCAGAATTATGTGGGCTTTCAAAATATGCATACTGAATTGGTAATAATTCTTTATTAAAGAAGTTATTTAGCGCCCAATCATAGGGACATTTTTTGGGGAACGCGCTGTATATATATATATATATATATATATAAATATATATATAGATATATATATATATATATATATATATATA
>CALNVZ010000674.1:8645101-8661112 GCA_940671915.1 Paracentrotus lividus | reverse complement strand
TAAAGCTAGTCCGTCGTGACCGACTAGCATTAAAACTAGTCCGTCGTGACCGACTAACTTGACGGACTGGCTTTCAAGCTAGTCCGTAGAAACGGACGAGCTTTAAAGCTAGTCCGTAATAAGCGGATTCTGTTGAAGGAAAACTAGTCCGTCGTGACTGACTAGCTTTAAAGCTAGTCAGTCTGGGCATCACTACGACTAGCTTTAAAGCTAGTCGGTCTACCCGTTTAGGTTTTCAGTGCATGCTTTGGTGAAAAGTTGAAAGTGGGGAAAACACGCTCAATACCTTGCAGGCCAAGTCATGTTCTATCAGATACTGTCCACCATCAAAGACTGATACCAGTGAGAAGATCATACTGGTCAGTGCCACGCCCAAATCCACCACAGATAGATTGAGAATGAGAAGGTTATGAGGATTCCTCCTTATGCTAGGAACACGGAGGATGATGTTGATTGCCGTAATGTTTCCTGCTATTGCTCCGATCATGATGATGATGAGGCTAAAATACAATGATACAGTAACGAATACTTTTACCTAATAATTCTTTCGCTCATAATACAATATATCATATTATTATTGTATAGTACTTATTAAGTAAATTAAGAGCGTGGAATCAATTTCAGTTACCAAGTAGGAAAATGGCTATATGAGTGTTTATAACCTTCATGGACGGATTTCTAAGATTTTTTTTACTTTATACCTTCCTTCACGTGTATAATATCAGATGTTTGATGATTATAAATGAAAAAATAGTTGTTATTTTTTATCTTAATTTTGACAAGTCAGAAAGAAGAGAGCAAGAAGACACTAGGGATATTTGTTCCAAATTTGTCTTTGCTCTGCATAGATTAGTGTATAAACATGATAAAGTTGCTTCCAGAACAGGAATAGATGCTGTGGGTATGGATTTTTTCTGATTTCATTTTCATTCATAATTTTGGAAATCGACCATCTGATCAGCTAAACACACACTGGCCTGTATTCTGGAAAGCGATACAATTATAGATCATGATAATTTAGGTAAACATGCAAAGTTGGAATTAGTGATATATGTATATTGAATATGAAATCACTTAATATTCAATGTTTTATTACCAAAAATATAATGGAAAAAAGCCAACTTGCCTTATTGCCTCAAAAGCTTGAGAAACATCCGCCATATCTTGATAATAATGTAGAGACCTGATGATGTTCAGTACACTAAGCAACTAGATGTCCATGAACCTAGAAGCAGGATTCAAACGATTCATTCAAAGCCAGCCCATGATACACCTGACGCCACTTACATTTGACTAAAGTTGCAAAGAGCTGCTAGAAGAAAGCCAAAATTGAGGGGAAATGGTAGAAATTGATACGTTTGGATACTCAACGTTGCGGAAAGTTTGAAAAAGTTTGGAAAGAATTTGTCGAAATTTGTACGTTGGGATACGCAACCTTGCGGAGAATTGGACGACGTTGAGAAAAATAAATTAGGCTTGGATTCAGAAAGTTAGATGAAAATAGTCACAATTTTGCATGAACCTTTCATAACTTTTCGGAACTTTATAGAACTTGATGCAACCTAGGAACTTTATGCAACTCTTTATAACTCCCCATGTATCAAGTGGCCTCACGTACAATCTACTCACATGGATTTTCCGCCACCAGATCAGAGCATATCCTTCATATAATTAATAAGTCAATGGTATTGCGTGTCGACAAGCAGTACAAGAAGCATCAGGCACATAACACTTCGTGATAAATGATACCTTTGACGGGCTAGGAGCTAGACCTGTCATGAAAATGTCATCCGACTGAATAAGTATCTCTTCAAATTGTTGCTGTTATGTCGGAAAGAACGTTTCTGTTTGTAACTCTCTGCAAGTCTGATACACTGTAGATATTGGTACTTGTGTATGAGGTAGGACATGCCATCCTTCTGTTAATTGTCCAGTTTCCAAGGACATAAAGTACAATTAATTTAAATTCCACATCAAGCTTTCTAGCTTCCTGACGCGTAAAAAAAATCAATCTCTTTATGCCTAACGGAAATAATTCTTTTCAGATATCCCATTTATAAAATTAAGGGCAACCATCTATTCTCAAAGCAATCTTTATTAAAAAACACAGGCCTGCGCTGTCAATGTTTTGTGACAATCGACACTTCACAAAGCTTTCGGTTTTCCCTCAAGTAGCGTCATTTGATAATATCTGAGAATATACTGTCATGTTTCATGATTTATTTAAGAGAGTTTCGATCACATTCAGCTAGCTAACTTATGGTGGTATCTCAATTCGCGGAGACGCCTCCAATACTTTTTTTCCGTCGCGTAGACGTCTCGAAGACGTCTCTGCGACGCACATCTCCGCGACAATATTCAAAACTGTCTCAAAGTAGTCCTAAATCCGTCTCCGAAACTCAGGGGACGTCTCCGAGACGTCTCCGCGACAAAACTAGACCACGTAACAAATCTACCACAAGTCACGGGGACGTCTCCGAGACGTCTTGGTGACGTCTCACAGACGACAAGCAGTCCAAAATCCGTCTCAAAGTAGTTTCCGCGATTCCCTCGACTCATGAAACTTCGCAGGGACTGAGGAGACGTTTCGGAGACGTTTCGGAGACCTCTCCGCGACAAGTTTCAAAACCATCTCCAAGCCGTTTTCAAACCGTCTCAAAGTAGTCCCAAATCCGTCTCAAAGTAGTTTCCGAGAAGTGAGATACCATTATTAGTAATACATGAACTCTAAGTTTACATTGTCTTTCTTCATGTAGGGTACATGCATGTTATATGGGCCAGCAGGTAATATGGGCCACCTGAAGCAAATCATGTCGTGACCGTCGACCGGTGACCGATGACCGGTGTGAGCACCATAATGTTGTTCATATGAACTGTATACGAAAATATATCGTCGTGAGAGCATCTGATGGCGAAATTTCTCTGAGAAAATTGCTGAAAACCAACAAGGTACGTAATACACACGGCATTTTTTTACCCTGGTGTAAAATTTGATATTTCACATAATGTGATGGTGAAAGAGTGTTTGAGGGGGTAACATTATAATAATAATAATAATAATAATAGTCAATTTGTAGAGCGCAGAAACTATTCAACAAAAGTATATATTCTACTGCGCTATTTAGGAGCTTGGGCTTCTGATATTGCTTGTAATTAATTAAATAGATGTGTTTTAAAGTTTTAGACTTGTAAGTCTACTAATTGGATGTTGGCTTTCCTGACTTCAAGGAGGTAACTCATGTCTATAGTTTGGGTGCGCAGCACACAGCAAGAGCTCGATCACTCAGGTGCACCTTGTTTGACCGATGGGGTCAGTAAAAGTTGATGAATCCTTGAACTGGCGCATGTTGGGCGCCGGTGTTGATTGACTTTGGTAGCTTAACGGAATTCTGTGTGTAGACAGGGAGTTGACGCATGAAGGTGCTGGCTTTCTAATACATTAGTAGGTATCTTTAATGTTATTTCTCTGCGTATTGGTACTGTGTAAGTTCTTAAAATAGGCGTGATACGTGTATACTTTGTACTATTCGACAATTACTGCTTGCAGCAGTGTGTTTTCGGACCTTCGCGTGTAATTTTCAGTATTCTGCAGTGGTCGGGGATTTCGGCATAGACGAGTAGAGCGCATATACAAGTTAGTTAACTTGTTAGTAATGGCATGCATGACCATATCTCTTTAGTAACGTCATTGTCTTAGTATATTTCCGAATACGTCGGAGGTTTATAGATCAATCGTAGTATAGCTGCTTTAGCAAACATTAGTGATATGCTCTGCTCATATTGCAACTGGCGGCATGAGAACTGTACTCCGTAGTATTCCTTGCGCTTATAATGGATGGTTGTATTCAGTAATCTCAAGCTTTTTACACCATGTATGCTAAGTTTGGATGGTTTGCTTAGCTGTACGCAGCTTCATGTAGTTCAGTTTTACTATGCATTGTAGGCTGATCAGCCTTTTTTGCAGCATCTTCACGTACATAGTCTAAGACATGTTGCTAAAGAGATATACATTGTTCTTCGAGCATGTTCATCGGTGGGTACTTGAATAGAACATAGAGGGCTGTGTGTCATCAATGCATAAGCATGACATGATATTTAGGGAATTTGTTTTGAACTTTATGTAAATGAGATAGGGCTAGTGTACTTAGAGTAAATAAAGGGACCCAACGCGAGAAGCCGCTGTTGGATACGCAAAGGCAACCGGGACATTCTTGCAGAGAGAACATGCATCTATTTGATCTTTTGATGTTGTTCACAGTACGACTCTATTCGGCATTGAGAACAAGCCGGCTATCATACGAACAATCTTAACGTTTCCTAGTTAAACATGAATGATCTATGGTATGCAATGCACTAGCTTGATCTATAAAAGCAGAATAGGTGGGAAGCTTTCGTGGGAATCGCATAGCATGATAATGCGCTCTTTTCTTAGGCAGTGCAAGTTTAAGTGCTATAGAATTGTCTATATGCTGGATTGGGTAGCATGGCTAAAGGAGAGTTAGCGATTTGAGATGATCCTTAATCTGTTGGGTAGGCAGCACGCTGGCGGACGCAACTTAGATATGGTATTTCAGGATTGCTCACAGGTTAAGTTGTTAAATTTCTGCATCAATACGGCAGGGTTTATTGTCAAATAATGGTGTGATTAAGCGGAATTTTTGCCATTGTAATGGGAAATGACCTGTGAGAGAGAAAGATTATCATGATGTGAAAAGCAGGATATTAATATGTCAGTACATTGAAGTAGGTCAGTTTGTGGGTTAGGATCGGCAATAGCATGACTTTTTATGAGGTTGACTGTGAGTTTTTCCAACTTCGTACTCGTAGAAGAGTTGAATTGCTGCAGACTAGTCCTCAGAATGTAAGTTGCTGATGGACGGTTATATTCTCTGTTTGACTCATTGCATCTAAGCGCGTATTCGATTTCCTGTGGATTTTTTACGACTTGTCAGGATAATAACTACTGGGGGAGGATACTGCACAAACTTATGTTTATGACATAGTTAGAGAGGTATCAAGAGGTTGTTTATTTGACATGTTTCAGAAAGGAGACTTGAGCACGACTGAAAAGCTTCTTCGTTGTATTTCCTTGTTTTAAAATGATGAGATCTTTGTATATTTCTTCGGAGTTTTGTTCAAATCAGTATGCAACGTTGCATTTCGAGCGTGCTTATACTTATCCAGTCACATATCAGGCCTTAGTGCCTTACGCAATTCGCTTTTTACAGCTTTCTGGTTTTCCTTTTTTCTATGCTCGACAATCTTTGTATTACCAAGGAGGTTGCTTGGGGAGCGTAGCAACTACGCTGTTTAGTAACAACGGAGCAATGCTGTTCTCTAAGATATTAGTAAGGGTAACATCATACAATACAGGCATAGATGCAGTGAGATCACAGGGTGTGTTTACATAAGGCTCGCTTCTAGCTATGTCAAACCTTTAAGCTATTTTTACAATCAGTGGGCAGATAAGCTTTAACGAATGATATGTGTTTAGTTAGTATATTTAGGTTTATCAACTTGAGAACACCACGCATACTGGAATATGATGCAGATATAAGAGCAGTGTGGCCATGGTGGCCTACTACGATATCATGCAGCTGAGAAATTATTTAAAGTCAAGGGTGCTGGACGTGTAAATGTGTTGAGGAAATTAAGTAATTGTTTTAGCAACGAGAGATTTCTAAAGAGATCTGCAAAGTATCTGGCCGTCCGTATGGTCAGTATCCACATGAATATTTGAAATCGTCCTATGTTAAGCAGTGGAGTATTTGAGCAGCAAATGACATTGAATGTAGTCATTGGACTCTGATAGCAAATGATTTAACTGGTTACTGATGTGATTCTGATAGGGGAGGTGCGATATATATTAATTAATTGAAGACGAATGATTTCAGGATGAGATCGATATATTTCTGGCAACTCAAGGAGTGCTTTACAGCTGCAGGCACTTTGGATGGACATTATTGTCTCTTTGTAGGCGAGGCCAGTTTCCAGCAACCACGACGGACCTTTCGCGGTTGGTGCTGCAAACGATATCGCAGGGGGGAGGAGTTCATTGCAGACTGTCGGCATGCGTTTGCCGTGAGGGCCAGGTATGCTGTCATGGGAATCATAAGTCCGCTTACTATCTAGCTATGATAATGCGTGTATCAAAGCAGTCTTGTTACAGACGATCGGGCAGGCATTCATAGAGCAAAGCTGAAAGTTCGAAAGGGATTACGCTTGGCTCTTCAGTGTTGATACTGTTCTTTCTTTGCACCCTCGGGTTCTCTACGTGTTCTCTCGACGATATTGCGAGTGATGAATGACTTCATGAACGTCTATGTGGGAAGCATGAATTTTTGGACCGTCTCCTATTGCAAGAGTTCAGATGGGGAATCGCTTAATGGCGCAGTTGATGATCGATGAATGAAAGATCCAAGTCTAGACCAAAGAAGAGAGTGTATCCATTATCCTGTCGGTCGCTGGAGTTGGAATGGAACATCTCAGCATGCAGATTTCTATTTGGAAAGAAGCTGGTGCTGTTTTGGATCTAAGAGATTCTACTCTTAGAAGCACTTTCTGTATGAAAGGGGTCATGATGATTGTACTGTTACAGTAAGGATTGTTGCATGTGGCAATGGCAGCAAAGTCATTCAAGGGAGGTAACTTAAGTAGAGTAAAAATAACTAAGGATGAATATAACGTCATCGTATTCGACTGTAATTCCTGCTATTGCAAGTTCAAACCAGAACTAGACTCTGTATACATAGCTATGGTATATACTAAAATCATGCAATGGGAAATATGGCCCGCGCGAGTATACTGGGCGAGATAGAATGCATATCGCAATATATTGGATCAGGTCAAAGTATGACATAAATATACACGCGTATGGAACTGTCAACTTGTCAGTACTTCAGTTACTAATTACAATAAGATGGTAACTCAATAGTATAGAATGTCTACAAATAAGTGTCATCAAAAACAATTTGGCAAGCCAATAGCATAGCAGATGCAATGAGATCATTGGCATATATTTAGTAAGCTTATAGTTTCAATTTTGATGCATGCTAGCGTTAGCAGGGTCACATTTTGTTGTATGAAGGGGTGGCAATGTGGCTATTGAATTGCTTGCCTGAGCACAGCAAGCGCATTAGTGCAGGTAATATGGCGCATCAAAATGGCGGAAATGAATTCTGGGAATTTTATTTCAGTCACAGTATTGGGATGAGGCACAATGCATTTGCTAAATTTTTTTGTTGGTATATTTCCCAGTTTAATTTATTTATTTAATTATAAATAACTTTATTTTGTTAAGGCCCTTATTTTTATTTGGGGAATTGTTTAATATAATTGAAAATAATATTTTTAAATTAAAATATTTAAAACAGGGAAATATAAATTAAATAAAAAAAAAATACAAAACAATTGATATATAGTCAAGTTTCTGAAGTTAAGGGTGCTTATAATTTCAAATGATATCTTAATTTCAATTCATTCATTCAATTTCAATTCGTTATTTATTGCTAGTAAAAAACAATAAAAGACGTGTAGTCCGGGACTAATAATGTGCAGCGTTACTAATAAGTATAGTAGTTAGTAAATTCAAGTTCATACAATAGTGTACTCATGTAAGTAGATATTAAGGGATTAATACAAAATATCATATAGAAGTCTTGTATCAATACGTTTAAGAACTTAATCACGCATTAATTTCAAATAATTCAGTGTTAAATTGTATAGATCATGCAAATTATAAGGTTCAGAATATGATATACATAAATTTATGACTAACTGGTACTTAGAAAGTATTGGTGAAAAGAAAAACAAGACCAAATTCGCTATACATGCAATTTGGATCAAAATATATCAATTTTAACAACAATTATAAGTTACTGATTTAGTATTGATGATTTCTTGTAATTCAGTTTAGTACCAGCAAAGTTAATGATTTTCAAAGACATTTTAAAGCAAATTTGAGACATGGTAGAGGTGCATTGTTAGTTTAAAACATACTATTAATATACATGTGGCCCATTTAGCCGTTCAATGCAGTGTAATATGCGGGCACTTTGGGTATGTCGTCTAACATTTGATATTGCAGAACAGGGGGGTTGGGTGATAATTGTTTTTCTCAGAAATAAAGTTAGAACAGTAAGTTATTGATTCATTGTAAATAATATTGACTGGTGGTGTCCTTTTGGCAATTTTTTATGCAAATTAGGCATAATGGAGCTTAGGGGGGCCCATATTAACTGCATGTAGCCCTATATAATGCGCCAAGTCAATTTATTTTCATGGCTTAGAATCGAATATTGAATTATGAGGCGCTTTAGCATGTTTAGTTACGTTGAAGGGGAGAAGTCGTCGGAGCCAAAATAAGGTTATTTTTAATCAAGAGCAGGAACAGGTTTAGAAGCAGCGCATCAAAAAAAGGTTTGAGAAATCGGACTTATAATTAAGAAAGTTATGATATCTTAACGATGCACACAAAATAGATGGTATATAGAACTAATTGGCAAAGGTAGTGATGTCATAGTGCACTTAACTTGGCTATACATGTTTACCTATTGTTTTATATAAATTTTCATTTAATGTGTTAAGGCACTGTTTCTGCGCTCATTTTACCCAAAAGTTATATTGATGGTAATATGATATTTGGCATTGATAAAAGAATATTGTAAAATTAGCATGCGCCTTACCTATAAATATAAAAAACAAACATTTAAGTAGGGTTTTTCAAACGTGTTAGAAGAAAATATTCATGAATGTTGCAATTCATGTAAAATGTCAGGCTTTTTTTGGATATGTATTACAATTTTCATTATATGAATGGCTAGATGCAGTAATCATCATCACTGGGGGGGGGGGGTTTATGAGGAAAACAGTTGGCTTAACAAATAAAATGAAATTTATCATAAAACAATGATAGACTTGGGCATGGCTAAGTAGTACAGTCGCTATGAAATGACAGGCTGTTTGTCAGTTTAGTATAGCGATCACGTTAAAAGCTCGTTATATAGAATTTCACAAGCTTTCTTATTATTAGTTCGTATTTTGCGTCAAAATTTTTTTGATCTGTTTTTCTATTAATTTGCTTTTATAAATGCAACTTATTTTAGGGGTCCGGAACTTCCGATTTAAAGAGATTTAGTAAGTTCCAAAACAAGTGAAAAGTGATGAATGATTGAAATTCTACTGCGTATCTGACCGTAAGTACAAATACCTGCAAGTTTTGCAGCGATGAAATGCAAGTCATTTAGCTATCTTAAAAACAGCGTAAATTTCAAACGCCGGGCTAAGGATACGGCCGCGCCATGATTAATTTATACGTCCATTGCAAGCTTAACGGCGCGGTAGGCACGGGAACTTGGACGATCAGAATGCGGTGGAAAACCACCGGTGGCCGTTTGAAAACGCCACGCGGTGGGGGTTTTTTCTTAAAGCGTCCCCCCAAGGCAGACGGGTTTTTTTGTGAAAAAATTTTGGTAAATAAACTCGTTAGATAGCTGCGAAAGTAAGGCAAGCAAGTAGCAACTGCATTTTTAAGGAATACCAGACTGAACTAGTGTGTTCATAATCATGGTTGGCTCAAATTGCATTTAAATTGCAATTGAGATCATTCAATGTTACTGGCATCCGCTTTAATGGATTAACATAAGAGAATAAGATCGTATACTTTAATATTCTTACAACGAATGTTCACAAAAAGGCAGTAATTGCTGTATTATAGAGGCACTTTAAATGTTAACTTAAGTTAGTAGAAGGGCTGCAATTTAATTTTGATTTGGCAGTGCTTTGCAGACATAATAGAGCCTTCATATTTTAATGTTTCAGATTCAGATTGCGATTGCAGATTCAGGTTTTATTTATATCTTCATTCGAGGCGAATCGCCGAATTGCGAAAATATTTACACTTTAAAAAGTAGCATTACAAATAGAAAATGAAAATATGCAATTAACAAAAAATAATCAAATACTAGATATACATAGTTGCTAGAAAAAAGAAAACAATTAGTGATTATTAATTATTATTATTATTTTATTATTATTTTATTAATTATTTATTTATTATTTATTGGTTATTATCATGTATTATTATGCATTATCATTATTATCATCATAATTATTACTATTAGTATTATTGTTATATCATATCAATCATTATTATATTATCATTATTGAATAGTAAATTCGGGTTAGCAGATATAATAGACGAAGCATGCAATAATCATATAATTTGGAGGGATGTACGTCAGTATTTATTCAAGAGATATTATTACATCATTATTATAATTGACAACGATATTTGACTGTTATTATAGTCGTTAAAGGCGATTCTAGTGTGTTTTTGCATGTTTTAAGAAAAGGGGCGAAATTACAATAAATTATTGTTTTAATGGCAGCAACTATGTGCATAGCTATTGAATTCATATAGTCAATCGTCATCAATTTATTAGCACTCAAAATGCATATTTCATTAACAATTTGCGGTTACAGTATGGGTGGATGCATGGCAGTATCATAATTTGAGGGCGATTCCATTATCAGAAGATGTACGGAGGTACTATAACAAAAGTAGTATATAATCTTATCTACATCTGTATTGAGTGACAACAAATTTGACTGTGATAGTATCCCTAGATTAAAAAGGTTGCATTCCTTATGGATGATTTTTAATGATATAAATTAAACAAGAAAGTTATGTGTGTATCTCTCAACCCCAAATTTATTATCAGGAATAAAATAACTTAGTCAAATCATATTATTACACTCTAAATAATGATTCAAAATCTGACGTTTTAGTGTGCATATTGGGTATTATTTAGGCAAACCTACTAAGGCTAAAAAAACTACAAGACACAGAAAAGAAAAGAATAAGAAGGAAAGGATGATCCGATGCTTTGTGTTTATTTTTAGGGCCATATGATAACTATGGTAGGACATACTATGTAAACAAACTGGGCGATTCTAAATGACAGGTTAGTTATATAAAACACTTACCTAAATTAATTCAAGTTCGGCAACACAAATGTTAAATAGTCAGTGGATCTATCCCAACTGCGTGTGCAGATTGCAAGTATGCACATAAACTTTGTAAATATCTACTTATAAATAACACCTTAATATAACTTGCATAAAGCATGAGAAAACATGTATTCCGGTCAAAACGGAATCTTCGCTGATAATCAATTCTAGATGCGCAGAACGTGACTTTCAAGCTAAGGGTCCCTATATCATTACGCCGCACAACTACTTATATTCAAAATGCATGTGGTTAAGGTGGCAAAACAAAGACAGTCAGATGCTAAGGATCTTAAATTATTCCACATTTCATTCATTTTTAAAACATAACATATCAAAAATATATTGCACGGAAATTTGATATGATCATATCAGGTCGTCACAATTTTCGTTTTCATTGCTGGCAGAAACGAATTTTAGCGCGGTGAATTGTCAATGAAGCCATTCACGTCGAAAGAGAAAAATGCCAGTGGGCTGGATTTCCAGAATGAACCACCTTCTTTTTCTTTTTTCTTTTTTTTTTTCTTATTTTTTAGAATTGTGGGGTGGTTGCATTTTACCTGGTCTGAGTCGTATACTATAATATTTGGAGGTTGTTTGGCTTTATTCCCACTTTCTCCCTATGCTGAGCTGCTAGCTTCAAGTTCATTATTTCACGGATTCTGTTGTAACTTGTTAGTTGTGCTATTCTTTTATTATCATTTTTTTAACCGATAATAAAAGATTAAGCAATGGCCAACACAAAAAGGAATAAAAGGGATTCACGGGTAACGGACCTAGTGCGCCACAGAATGGCTGACGTCATTTACGGCGACTAACCTACGGAACTATTTTTCTAGTAGACCTTCTTATGTCTGGATCAGTCCCATCCGCGCATCTCAATCGCCTAAAGATCGGTGCATTTGATTCGCGTCTATCGCCAACAAATTACGTAGCAAAATTCGCTGCTCGCACTAAGTTTCCATCAAACAAGTTAAGAACAAGCCCGGCGTCAAGTTGGTTGACGTCATTGACCGTGATCTCTCCGCGTTTGCGCGACAAGGTGCTATCGTAGGATTGTTGCCGCAGATAGAACATGTTTGCACAGCGGAACGGCGGCGCCAGTTTGGTAGGTTGCCGCACTCAAAGCGTACCGTGCACGCATCGTGAACCGATACAGACAGTGAATATTTAAGCTGCTAGCGGCGCGATTGGTCCCATCAACATTCATCCATAAATCAGGATGGCCTCCCTTCTTTAGATCTGTCAGTCGCCGCTAATTTTTTGAAATTTTTGCAAACTCACTCACGTGGACGCCAAATTTAATAGCGCGACTTAGAAGACTATGCACGAACCTAAAAACGACGGCCGGCCATCAGAAGCAAAACACTGCGATTGCCGTGTGTCAGTCGCAATGGATCGCCATCAGTGCCGCGCAAGTTTATATTTTGGTGATTTTAAGCTGCGACAACGAGAAGTCAAGCGCGCGCGATGCTCGCCGAAGATGACTATTGTATTATGGATAACCAGTCTATGTTAGCCCCTATTGTTTTGCGTGGAAGTCAAGTCGTTTGTATCGGTATTGCGCTTATCTGTAGAGAGAGTCGTGATACGTATACATTCTTCGGCCCTACGCATCTGCACGATCTATGGACGATTTCTGCGCCGACATGCTATAAGGTTGTCCCGCCACAATCGATCGCCTTGCTTATGCGGAGCGGCAGCCTTTACCAGCTACTAAGACAATGAGAAGGAATAGCAAAGGTCTAAGAGAGCGCGCTTCTATGGACATACTAAACCAATCTAGAGTTCTCAAAGAGATTGGCGTACACTGAGATAACATTTCTACCATGTTCATACCCTTGCCGTACAACTGATGCCATTCGATCGGAGGCCTTGTCATAGGAATCAGTAGGAGGTGCTTGCTTTGCTGATATCCGATGGAATTCCAATTTCTTGGCGTGCTCTTTGTGTCTAATGTATTATTGACCTCCTTGGTCAGATATCACTCCTTGAATGAATGTGTCAAAAGAGAAAGAATGTTGGTTGCGTATTTTGTCTGTGTGTTACCAATCTGATTCTGATCGCTACCATACACTGTAATGCACTATGATTCATACTTCATACATGGTATAAGTAAATTTTGAAATATTTGTAATATATAAAATACAACAATATAACTTTTATAGGGTTCTGCTGACGCTATAGATTAATACTAACTATTATAGTCATGAATTGGCATAGCAAGATTAAATAGCATATTTGAAAGATAGTATTGGGGATTATTAGGCGCTATAAGTAAAACACGAAGAATTTGACGCTTTACCAAAGCATGGCAAAATACAAGATAATAAGAATGTATTCATTGCCACGAGAGAAGTAGAAGTCGCTCGCGAGATGATTTGTCTAGCAAGTTACAATTACCAGTGCTATTTAGTGCCGTATGAAAATAAAGGTAATCCAATTACAATTAAAGGACGCACGCCCCACGTTTACCATATGAATACCTTTCTTGAATCATATAAATACACAAAAGTAATATCTGAGAAATTGCTAATGAAGATACACCTCTAAAAACTGAAGTGGTTGCTGTTATAGGGCTCAGCTACTTAAGTGACGCGTTGACATCACCTTGTAATGCCTTGCATAAGTGCTGGACTAATAACTTAAACTGCGGACTGCAAACTGTCTTTTAGCCGCTTTCACGTGATCTGGAACTTCGCAAAAATGCAAAAAGGACGGCCTAGCCATAATCGACCGTGACCTCGTGGGATTCGAACTGGGTCCCCGCTAGCATTGAGTAAGCGCTCGACGAGCACGTTAGCAATTCACATCTCCAGCGTTGCTATGTAGCAATACAAATTGATCATATTATGCATGATTGAACTTTGCTCTAATTTGCCGATAATATCATCTACTTATGCTGTCGATAATTAATGCCACATATAGTCGAGAATACGTCGCGTGGTCTCTATTGGTAACGTCAGCGGTATCTTTCCATGTGTTAACACCCAGTGCGTAATCGCTGGCATTAACGACGGAACGCATGAAACATTTGTTTGTTCGGTAAATTAGACACTTGGTTAAGCAGCTAAAACAGCATTCAGGTGCTGAGATTTAGCACTTCAAGTGCAGTCATAGGAAACGAGAACCATGAATCAGCACTCAGTTTTAGTATGGCAGGTACAGAATCAAATGTGTCCAAGTTTTCCAGAAAATGAGCAGAGACAGAGTAAATGCAGTCCTTTTGTCTGTCCAGAATTTATTTGCAATTATTCGTTTATGCGCTTTCGAGTTACATTTCAAACGGCGAAATCTAGATATATTGTTTTATGCCATTTACGAATATATTAACATTTAATCCATTACATTATTGTCGGATAACTAATACAACGGTTACAAACCTAACGTACACACAAAAAGTAGCAAGAACATAGTTTCCATGAAGTAAACCTTTTCGGCTAGCTCTTGACGAGCGAGCTGCTTTATTAGCGTATACTCACGTATTTTTAGCCTTAGAATCTGCTGGTCCTTCAATTGTTAAAAGTACGACAGCCCGCTCTTCGCAGAACATCCGTAAAGTTACTAAGCATACTCAAGAAAAATTAATGGTTACTATATACTAGCAATAATTTTTTCTTGATATCCGCTCTAGTAATTTACATGTTCGCAATTACGTAAAATAATGTGTACAGAAAATACAAAAAAAGTGCAGTTTCTCTCTTCAACTTTGTAAACGGCTTAGACGTAGGGAATGATCGGCGTTGAAAACATAACATCGAGTAAAGTGCAGAATGCTGACGAAATCTACATATAGCCTGTAATTCACTGATGAGTAAACACCGACATAACTCTTCGTACGCTCTCAAGTTCCGTGAAAGTCTTGAGACTAGTATTTTACGGCCTATGCCAGTAACTTTTACATGTTGCGGGCCGGTACGGCTCTAATCGGATCACGAGTAGGATGCATCAAGACTGCAGCCGACCGGTATGCTTTACGCGTACGTTACGTACATGTATAAGCGGAACCATAAGAGTTCACTCTGTGAGCGGAACGGGATCCGAGAGCGGCAGAGCTCTGCATGCCTGTATGTGTTTGGGTGAACTCTTTATTCCTTTTTAGTTGTTGCTTTGCCGTATTTTATAATGAAATTTGTGAAATGTTCGCGATTATTATACGATGGTTCTGATAACACTAAGCAGCTGATTACCATGCTGGATTTAATTCCGCTATTACTTGTGAGTCACTGCTAACACAGTTTGAGTAATGTTGATGCCATTGATGTGAGAATTGGCAATGTATTGCGTTTGTGCTGAATGGTGTATGCCTGAAGCGTGGAGTAATGCAGTGTATTGGTATGATGCACTGATCCGTGTATATCATCATTACATTCCAACTATTCATTATAAAAACAGCACAAACAAACACAGAGAAGGATAGGACTCACTAGTGAGGTACGGGCTTTACTACTCAAGAAGAGGGTCGATAAGTTAAAGATTGCACAACCTATCAACAAGCAAGTGATGATGAGGTTGTGCAACTTCTAATCTTACTGACATCTCTGAGTATGTAAAGCGTTACTCACTAATTAGTTTTGGCAATCGTACTCAAACAATTAGTTATGTTACTGCAATAAAATGAGTATTAAATAAACTCATTTTGCGCTGTGTCACTATAGGTTAGTCAAATTAAAAATACTCGACATTACGGTGCGTTTTCAAAAGTATTTAATCGATGTGAAAACACTGCAATGATGCATGTGTTCTGCACTAGTATTGTACATAAATACTATGGATAATTTGAGTGTGCATTACCCTGCATATATGCTAAATTCCCTTTCATTTTATTGATTTTTAGTGTAATTTAACGTTTTCGCGCAAAACTTATAGACTAAGCTTTGTTGTGACAAATTAACAGATTTTGTTAAACGAAACGTTCAAATTATTCATTCTGTGAGCTATTGCGCCAATATGTAACATCTCCTATGCACAAATAATAATGCAACCAATAACTCACTTTAAAAT
>CALNVZ010000674.1:8626207-8643096 GCA_940671915.1 Paracentrotus lividus | reverse complement strand
TCTTTAGAAAGCACTTTCTGATGAAAGGGTCATGATGAATTGACTGTACAAAGGATTGTTCATTGCAATGCACAAAGTCATTCAGGGAGGAACTTAAGTAGAGTACAACAAATACACTAAGATGAATAAACCTCATCGTATTCGACCTGTAATTCCTCTATTCAAGTTCAACCAGACAGACTCTGTATAATAGCTAATGGTACTTACATAAAAATACATGCATGGGAACATATGGCCACCAGATACTGCAGATAGAATCACATCCAAAAATTGATACATCAAAGTATGACATAAATATAACACCTCATGAACTGCAACTTGTCCAGTACTTTCCAGGTTACTAATACAATAACATGGTAACTCAAATAGTATAAATGTCTACAAATAACAAGCAATCAAAAACAAATTTTAGAGAGCAAGCAAATAGCATACGCAGATGCAATGAGCGCTCATTGCATATATTTAGTAAGCTTATAGTTTCATTTTGATCATACTAGCGTTACAGGTCAATTTGTTGTAGTGAAGGGGTGCAATGTGGCATTGAATGCTTGCCTGACACAGCAACATTAGTGCAGGTAATATGGGCCATCCAAAATGGCGGAAATGATTCTGGAACTCAGTATTGGGATGAGGCATCAATCATTTTGCTACAATTTTTTGTTGGTATATTCACAGTATATTATTAATATAAATAACTTATTGTAGGCCTATATTGACTTGTATAATGAAAATAATATTTAAATAATATTAAAAAAGGATATAATATAAAAAATACAAAACAATGATATATAGTCAAAGTATTTACTGAATTAAGGGTCTTATAATTTCAAATGATATCTTAATTCAATTCAATTCAATTCAATTCAATTCGGTATTTATTGCAGTAAAAAACACATAACAAGACTGTAGTCCGAGGACTAATAATGTCAGGTTTACAAAATAAGTATAAGTTAGAATTCAAGTTCATACAATAGTGTACTCAGTAAGTAGATAATTAAGGGATAATACAAAAATACATATAAATGTTCTTGTACAATAACGTTTAACATCACCATAATTTCAATAATTGCAGTTGTTTCAAAATTGTATAAATCATGCAAATTATAAGTTCAGAATATGATATAATAATATTTATGACTAACTGGTACTTAAGAAAGTATTGGGTGAAAAGAAAAACAAGACCAAAATTTCCTATACATCATTGATCAAAATAATATCAAATTTTAACAACAATTATAAGTACTGATTTACTATTGATGATTTCTTGTAATAGTTAATAGTACCAGCAAAGTTAATGATTTTCAACATTTTAAGCAAATTTCAGACATGGTAGAGTCATTGTAGTTTTTAAAACATACATTAAATACATGTGCCCATATTACCTTCACATGCAGGTAATATGGGCACTTTGGTAATGACGTCAACATTTGAATATTGCAAACAGGGGGGTTGGTGATAATTGTTTTTCTTCACAATAAAAGTTAGAACAGTAGTTATTGATTCATGTAAATAAATATTAGACTGTGTGTCATTTTGCAATTTTATGCAAATTAGGCAAATGAGCTTAGGGGGCCCATATTACCTGCATGTACCCTATATATGCGCCAAGTCAATTTATTTTCATGGCTCTAGAATCGAATATTGAATTCATAGCCTTTAGCATGTTTAGACGTTGAAGGGGAAGTCCGGACCCAAAATAAGTTATTTTTATCAAGAGCAGAACAGTTAGAAACACAGATCAAAAAAAAAGTTTGAAGAAAATCGGACTTATAATAAGAAAGTTATGAATATCTTAACGATGCACACAAAATAGATCGCTATACCAAATTGGCAACACCTGTGATGTCATAGGTGCACTACTTGCCATACATGTTCTATATTGTTTTATGATAAATTTTCATTTAATGTGTTAAGCAACTGTTTCCCTCATAACTTTACCCAAGTTATATTGATGGAAATATGATATTGCATTGATAAAAATATTGTAAAATTAGCATCCCACCTATAAATATAAAAAAAACAAACAATTTAAGTAGGTTTTCAGTGTAGAAAGAAAATATTCATGAATGTTGCAATTCATGTAAAATGTCACCTTTCTTTTGATATGTCATTACAATTTCTCATTATATGAAATGCATAGATGCAGTAACATACTATCATCAACTGGGGGGGGGGGTTATGAGGAAAACAGTTGCTTAACAAATAAAATGAAAATTTATCATAAAACAATATAGAACACGCATGGCAAGTAGTACACCTATGACATCACAGCTGTTGTCAGTTTAGTATAGCGATCACTTTAAAATGCATCGTTAATAAGAAATTCACAACTTTCTTATTATTAGTCCGATTTTCGTCAAAATTTTTTTGATCTGTTTTTCTAATTAATTTGCTTTTTATAAAAACAACTTATTTTGGGTCCGGACTTCCCCTTTAAAGAGATTTAGTAACTTCCAAAAACAAGTGAAAAAGTGATCGAAATGAATAGAATTCTATCGTATCTGACCGTAAGTACAAACTACTGCAAGTTTCAGATCAAATGCAAGTCATTTACTATCTTAAAACAGCGAAATTTCAAACGCGGCTAAGGATACGGCCGCGCATGATTAATTTATACCGCTCCATTGCAAGCTTAGCCGCCCGGTAGGCACGGGAACTTGACGACAGGAAATGCGGTGAAAACCACGTGCGTTGAAACGCACGTGGTTTTCTAAAGCGTCAAGGAACGGGTTGTGAAATTTGAGTATAAAATCGTAGATATCTCGAAAGTAAGGCAAGCAAGTACACTGCAATTTTTAAGGAATACCAGACTGACCTATGTGTTCATAATCATGTTGGCTCAAATTGCAATTTAAAATTGCAATTTGAGAATCATTCAATGTTACTGCATCCCTTTAATGGAAACATAAGAGAATAAATCGTATACCTTTAAATTCTTACAAACGATGTCACAAAAAAGGCAGTAAATTCTGTATTATAGAGCCATCTTTAAATGTTAACTAAAATTAGAAAGGGCTACAATTTAAATTGATTTGGAAGTCTTTGCAGACAATAATACCAGCCTTCATATTTTAATGTTTCAGATTCAGATTCAGATTCAGATTCAAGGTTTTATTTATATCTTCATCGCGGCGAAATCGCCGAATTGCGAAAATATTTACAAATTTAAAAAGTACATACAAATGAAAATGAAAAATATGCATTAAAAAAAAATAATCAAAATCAGATATACATAGTTCATGAAAAAAAAACAATTATGATTATTATTATTATTATTATTATTATTATTATTATTATTATTATTATTATTATTATTGTTATTATCATTATTATTATCATTATCATTATTATCATCATAATTATTACTATTAGTATTATTGTTATCATCATCATCATCATATTATTATCATTATCATTATTGAATAAAATTCGGGTTACATATAGAGAAGCATGCAATATCATAAATTTGAGGGGATGTACCAGTATATTATTCAAAGATATTATTACATCATGTATTATATGACAACATATTTGACTGTTATTATACGTTAAAGGCCGATTCTAGTGTGTTTTCATGTTTTAAGAAAAAAGGGGAAATACAATAAATTATTGTTTTATCAGAAAACTATGTCATGTTGATATTCATATAGTCAATCCATCAATATTAGCACTCAAAATGTTATTTTCATTACAATTTGGGTTACAGATAGTGATGCATGCAGTATCATAAATTTGAGGGGGGATCCATATCAGATGTACGAGTACTATAACAAAGTAAGGATATTATTACATCATGTATTGTATGAAACAAATTTGACTGTGATTATTAATTAAAGGTCATTCTAGGATGATTTTATGATATAAATTAACAAGAAATTATTGTTGTATCAGAAAATTATATCAGGTAATAATATAACTTTAGTCAATCAATTATTGACACTCTAAATGAATTACAAAAATCTGATGTTTTGGTCTATATTGGTATATTTAGCAACTGACTGGTAAAAAAAAAAAAAGAAAGAAAAGAAAAGAAAAGAAAAGGAAAGGAGATCCCGATGCTTTGTTGTTTATTTTTAGGGCCATATTGATAACTATGGTGAGGAACATACATTATGTAACAACTGGGCGATTCAAATGACAGGTAGTTATATAAAAGCACTTCTATTATATTCACAGTTGCAACACAAATGTAAATAGTCAGTGAACTATCCCCGGTGTCAGATTGCAAGTCATGCAAAACTGTAAATATATATTAAAAATAAACCTTAATTACTTGTAAACATGGAAAATGTCATTGGGTCAAAACGGAATCCCTGATAATCCATTTTAATGGAGAGGTCCCTCTTTCCCAAGCTCAAGAGGTCCATCTTACCCCACACTTACTTTATATCAAATCATTGGGTAAGGTGGCAAAACAAGAACAGACTACAGATTAAATTATTCCACAATTCATTCATTTAAACATAACATATCAAATATAATTGGCACGAAATTTGATATTGATCATATCAGGTCGTCACAATTTACGTTTTCATCTGCAGAAACGACATTTTTAGGCGGTGAAATTGTCAATGAAGCCATTATCCGAAAAGAGAAAAATTGCCAAGTGGGTGGATTTCCAGAATAACACACCTTCTTTTTCTTTTTTTTTCTTTTTTTTTTTTTCTTTTTTTTTTTAGATATGGGGGTGGTTTCATTTTACCTCTGGAGTCGGTTATACTTATATTTGGAGTTTTGTGGCTTTATCCCACTTTCTCCTATCTGGCTGTACTTTCAAGTTCATTTTCACGATTTGTTTAGTTGTTGTCTATTTCTTTTTTATCATTTTTTTAACGATAATAAAATTAAGGCATGCAACAACAAAAAGGGAATAAAATGGATTCACACTAAAGGGCCTGTCCCACAGAAGGCGATCATTGTGGCGACAACCTACGAACTACTTTTTAGTACCCATCGTCACCATGCGCATCTCCAATCGCCTATAAGATCGTGAATGATCGCGTCTATCGCCAACAAATACGTAGCAAAATTCTGTTCGCCACTAGTTTCTCAACAAGTTAAACAATAGCCGGCGTCAGTTAGGTTGACGTCAATGACCGTGGACTGTCCTCTTTTGTCGCGACAAGGTGCTATCGTAGATTGTCGCCAGATAGAACATGTTTAGCACAGCGGAACGGCGGCCAGTTGTAGGTTGCCGCACTCCAGCGTACGTTGCACGCATCGCTGAACCGAACAGACAGTGAAATTTAAGCTGCTACGGCCATTGTCGCCATCAACATTCACCAAAATCAGGATTGGCCTCCCATTCAGATACTGTACAGTCGCCGCTAATTTTTGAAATTTTCAAAAACCACTCACGACCCAAATTATAATGCGCGACTTAGAAGACTATCACGAACCTAAAAACGACGGGCCGCCATCAGATAGAAAACACTCGATTGCCTGTGTCAGTCGCAAGGATCGCCACAGTGCGCAAGTTTATATTTTGGTTGATTTTAAGCTGCGACAAGAGAAGTCAAGCCGCGAGATGCTCGAAGATCGAGGCTATTGTATTATCGGATACCAGCTATTGTTAGCCTATTGTTTGCGTGGAAGCAAGTCGTTGTCGTAGCCTATCGTAGAGAGAGTCGTAGATACGTATATGATCTTCGGTCACCTACGATTCTGACACGATTCTGGCCGGTTCTAACATGCATAGGTTGTCGCCACAACGATCGCCTTCTGTGGGACAGGCCCTTTACCCACTACTCAATATGATGAAGAATACAAAGGCTAAAACGCCTTCTATGGACATGATAACGCACTGGAGTTCTTCCAAAGGATTGCGTACACTGATAAACATTTCTCCACTTTCTACATTGCCTACAAACTGATGGTGATCGGATCGGAGCCTGTCTAGTAATCAAGAGGTCTTGGTTCGAATCCCGATGGAATTCCAATTTCTTGCTCATTTGTTCAATGTATATATTTCTGGTCAGTTTCACTCCTTGTAATGTTCAAAGAGAAAAGAAATGTTGGATGCGATATTTTGCTTGTTTAAATCTCTATTTGATGGCTCCATACACCGAATGCTTATTCATATTCATACTGTATAAGTAAATTTTGAAATATTTGTAATAAATAAAATACAATACAATAAAATTTTTGTTTTGTGAGCTATAGATTAATACTAACTATTATAGTCATGAATTGGAGTCAAAGATAAATAGCATATTTGAAAGATTATTGGGATTATTAGGCCTATACTAAAACAGGAACCTGTTACCAAAGCAGGCAAATACAAGAAATAAAAATGTGATCATGCACGAGAGAGTAGGGAAGTCGCTCGAGATGATTTTCTACAAATTCAAATGTCCAGTGCTATTTAGTGCGTATAAAAAAAAGGTAATCCATACAATTAAAGACGCACCCCCACGTTTCCCATGATACCTTTCTTGAATCATAATAAATACAAAGCATAATCGAGTAAATTGCAAATGAAGATAACACACTCTAAAAACTGAAGTGCTGTTTTTAGCTCTACAAGGGCTGAAATCAGCACTTTTTAAGTGCTTGCATAGTGACTGCACTCAAAGTGCTGTTTAACTGCACTCAAAGTGCTGTTTTAGCACTTTCACGTGAGCTGAACTTTCAGCAAAAATGGGCAAAAACGGCGTGACCTCGTTGGGATTCGAACCTGGGTCCCCTGCATGAGAAGCGCTGACGAGCACGTTAGACCAATTCACATCTCACGGTTCCTATGTTAGCAGATCATATTATTGCATGATGAACTTTCTTCAAATTTGCCATAATCATCTACTTATGCTGTCATAATTAATGCCAATTAGCGAGATCTCCGTTGGTCTATTGGGTAACGTCAGCGGTATTCTTCCATGTCTAGTTAAACCCAGTTCGAATCCCATACCGACCATGAACATTTTTTGTTGGTAAATTAGCACTTGGTTAAGAGCTAAAACAGCAATTCAGGTGCTGATTTAGCACTTCAAGTGCAGTCACTAAACGAGAACCCATAAATCAGCACTTCAGTTTTTAGAGTGCAGGTACAGAATCAAATTGTCCAAGTTTTCAGAAAATGACAGAAGACAGAGTAAATGATGTCCTTGTTGTCTTGTCCCAGAATTTATTTGCAATTTATTCGGTTATGCGTTTCAGTACATTTCAAACGGGAATCTAGATGATATTGTTTTATCCATTTATCGGATATATTAACATTTAAATCATTACATTTTGATAATATACAACCTGTACAAATTAACGTACACACAAAAAACAAGAACTAGTTTCCATGAGTAAAACCCGTTTGCTACTCTTGGAGGCGAGTGCTTTTATTCGTATATCACGTATTTTTACTTCAGAATCTGTGTTTCTGTTAAAAGTACACACCCGCTCTTCCAGAACATGTAAAGTTACTAAGGGATACTCAAGAAAAAAAATTATTGAGTATATATACTCAATAATTTTTTTTTCTTGAGTATCCCTTAGTAACTTTACATGTTCAATTACGTAAAATAATTGTGCAAGTGAGTTTCTCTTCAACTTGGTACGGCTTGGTGGATGATCGGGTGAAAACACTAACAATCGAGTAAAGTGAGAATTGCTGAGAAATTCTATATAGCCTGTAATTCACTAGATGAGTAAACTACGACACGTCTTCGTACGTCTCAAGTCTCGTGAAAGTCTTTGAGAGTAATTTTACTGGCTATGCAGTACTTTTACATGTTGCGCCCGGTACGCCTACTCGGATCACGAGTACGGACATCAAGACTGCACACGAGGTATGTTCTACGCGTACGTACGTACATGTATAGCGGAACCATAGAGTTCCACTCTGTGAGCGGAACGGATCCGAGAGCGGAGAGCCTGCATGCTCTTATTGTCTTTGGGTGAGTCCTATTCCTTTTTGTTTGTTTGTTTGCCTGTTTTTATAATGATATTTGGAATGTTCCGATGATATACATCGTCTGATAACACTAACAGCTAGATTACCATGCATGGATTTAATTCCCATTACTTTGTCAGTCATGTACACAGTTTGAGTAATTTGATGCATTGATGTGAGTAATGCAATGTATTGGTTTGTGTGAATTGATGCACTGAAGTGAGTAATGCAGTGTATTGGTTGATGCACTGATGTGTATATCATCGATACATTCCAAATATCATTATAAAAACAGGCAAACAAACAAACAAAAAGGAATAGGACTCACCTAGTGAGTAACGCTTTACATACTCAGAGAGTCAGTAAGTAAAGGTTGCACAAACTCTTCACAAGCAAGTTGATGAGTTTGTGCAACCTTTACTTACTGACTCTCTGAGTATGTAAAGCGTTACTCACTAGATTAGTTTGTGCAATGTACTCAAAACAATTAGTTATGTTACTCAATAAAATGAGTTAATTAAATAAACTCATTTTGGTGTGTCACTATATTGTCAAATTAAAAATACTCGATTAGGTGCGTTTTCAAAGTAGCTTTATTGAGTGAAAGCACTCATGGATGTGTGTCACTATATTGTCAAAAATACTTGGATATTTGAGTGTGATCACTCATATATGCAAGTTCTCATTTTTTGTGTGTACTAACCGTTTTGTCAACTTTTAGACTAAGTTTGTTGTGACATTAACAGATTTGTTTAAACGAAACGTCAAATTTATCATCGTGACTATATTTGTAACACTTCTATCAAAATAATAATCAACAATATCATCTTTAAAATATTTATTTTACAATATTTCAATTGTTATACCGTAGTCACGCTGGCGAGCCCGACTCCAAACCAACCACTAGCTTGCAATTCATGATAATGAATTTTTTTTGGTCGGTCTGGTGTTGGTTTGGAGTCGGTCTTACCGGTGTGACTACTACTAAAATTCTTTTCTGGAACGTACTGTATAAAGAGCCTGAATGTATTGGTATACCCCCATTCCACTGAGAATTTTGGTGCATCGGTCACTAATCGGACGCAATTTTTAATCCTTCTGGTTACCCACCGAGTGGTCTCATGTCAAACTCCGACGTGTGATTGTCGACTATCAGGTACTTGTCCGACGTGTTGGACGCGATCCAAAGAGGCAAAATAGTCCGGTCAGGGAACTAAGCTCAGGCCTTAGTTCGCCATCTGACTGACCGGACACCATTTCTGTTTTCGACCTCGAGTCAATATTGGACATGTGTCAGTCAGTCCGGTGTGTATAAGATTCTATTGTTTTTAGCTGTCCGACGTATCTGGCCGACAACTGATTAAAATTGGATGATCAGGTACTCACCTTATTGCAATTAGCGGGGATTTTTATCAAGTTTGCGAAAAGAAGTGTCCTTTTCAACCCGACTGTGGAATGTTGGTAGTATCGAGTCAATGTACAATCGAACTCCGAGTAGTGACTGATTAATTTGATTAGAGTTGGGCCCGTATCAGATGGATGTTGAAAGTGCCAGTTTAGAGTCAGGTAGTCCCCAAATTACATTCCGAAAGCAAATGCATGGATTGAACAAGCCGATGAAATTGGGGGACAGATATCGGGCAGATACCAGTTTTTCATCCGATTTCATGCGGATAATAAAAAAAATCAGGGTCACCAAAACAAGCACCTCGGGTGAGATTTCATCGGAACTCATCAAAATTGACATTTTGGGGATCAGATGAGCTAAAGATGAGTGTCCGATGGTCAGTGGAATGGGGGTATTAGTTCGTTATCTTACTGACCGGACACCATTTCCGTTTTCGACCTCGAGTCAATATTGGACATGTGTCAGTCAGTCCGGTGTGTATAATATTCTATTGTTTTCAGCTGTCCGACGTATCTGGCCGACATCTGATTAAAATTGGGTGATCAGGTACTCACCTTATTGCAATTAGCGGTTTTTTTTATCAAGCTTGCGAAAAGAAGTGTCGTTTTCAACCCGACTGTGGAATGTTGGTATAGTATCGAGTCAATGTACGATCGAACTCCGAGTAGTGACTGATTAATTTGATTAGAGTTGGGCCCGTATCAGATGGATGTTGAAAGTGCCAGTTTAGAGTCAGGTAGTCCCCAAATTACATTCCGAAAGCAAATGCATGGATTGAACAAGCCGATGAAATTGGGGGACAGATATCGGGCAGATACCAGTTTTTCATCCGATTTCATGCGGATAATAAAAAAAATCAGGGTCACCAAAACAAGCACCTCGGGTGAGATTTCATCGGAACTCATCAAAATTGACATTTTGGGGATCAGATGAGCTCAAGATGAGAGTCCGATTGTCAGTGGAATGGGGGTATATATTTGAATGTTTCTGACCATCAACTCACAACTCTATGGGGAAATTTTATTGTGCAATCTATATTTTGTGAATTTTATGTTCATAATAATAATGATAATAATAATAATAATAATAATAGTAACAATAATAATAATAATAATAATAATAATAATAATAATAATAATAACAATAATAATAATAATAATAATAATAATAATAATAATAATAATAATAATAATAATAATAATAATAATAATAATAATAACAATAATAATAATAGTAATAATAATAATGATAATAACAATAACAATAACAATAACAACAATAATAATAATAATAATAATAATAATAATAATAATAATGTGATTTGAATTGCGCACGAATAGGCTCTGTAGAGTGCTCAAGGCGCATCATAACCCAGCTTAGCTAGGCTACCCCGAAAGGCGCTCACAGCATTCAAGGAATTTCTTCCTACCGGTACCCATTCACCTCACTTGGGTCAAGTACGGCAAATTGTAGATTGTCATCTTGCCGAATGATGCTAGTGGAATGGACGGGATTCGAACAGCGTACCTTGTGATCGTCAGTCCGCTGACTTATCCACTCGACCACACCACTTCATGGGGTGTTGGTGGATGTAAGTGAGGGTAATGGTGTGTGAGTGTGTGGGGTGTTTGCGAGGGTGTGTGTATATGGGTGTGTGTGTGTGTGTGTGTGTGTGTGTGTGTGTGGGTGTGTGTGTGGGTGTGTGTGTGTGTGTATGGGTGTGTGTGTGGGTGTGTGTGTGTGCGTGTGTGAAAGAAAGAGAAAGAGAGAGGAATAAGAAAAGAGGATTTGTGTGGGTGTATTATTTTGTGTGTTTGTTTGACCGTATCAAGACCAAGGAAGGGGCACAATGTGGTGACTTTTCCTAATGTTTATTCACAAACATTTTGATACATAATTTAAGGTGGTATAATATTCTGTTTTGGCAACATTTCTATTCTATTGGTGTAATTTTCTATATCCATGGTTATAACAATTAGGGTGTTATCAATGGGGTTTCTTTCTTGAAAGTCACTTGAAATAACACTCCTAACTGAATGTCACTCTTCTTATAATTTTCTTACTTTTCATAGAGTTTTGAAAAATAGATACAATAGAAATATATCAATATATCAATTTTTTCACATTTTCAGCTTAAAATTATACATATGATGTAGGCCTATTTTGTGGGGAAATATTTATATGGGGTGTTTAGAAAAGGTCTCTGGTGTCTAAGGGGGCACCAAATTTGTCTTAACCCTATCAAGACCGAGGTATTTTGATTGTTGATCACAGGTCCAAGGGGGGCACATTGTGCCCCCCCCCCACCCCTCCATAACTTTTTTTATTATTTGGCAGATCACTTTCATATTTGGCATGACTATAAAGCAACTCAAGCTTTACATCTTGCTACTACTATAATTTTAATTCAAGGTCATATGGGGCGCTATTTTCAGTAAAATAAGGGTTGCATAGAAAAATGCCAAAAATTTGAATTGAATCATTTTTACTCCCTGATATCACAGTTTGATGATGGAGACCGTTACAAATATGTTTTTGGATTCATTCATTGTTCATTCATCTATTTGAAATTTTCAAGGTTGCCGAATGGGGCTCTTTATGCTCTTTAAAGCCAGTATGAACTAGCAGCCTTGTACAGTGCGTCCCAGAAAAAAGTATACCCAACTTTGAGGATCTCGTATTAGAAATTCATAAATCATGTGACCTTATTTTTCATTTTATGTTAAAGAGTAACTCACGTTCTGTTCGATGATACCAAATTTATGTCAATGCTGTCACGAATGACTGAGTACTTGAACTTTGAAAAAAATCTGTCGAAAGGGCTTTGTACCAAGTTTTTCGGAAGTAAACTTTTCATTTCAATAATCCTCATGTATTTTGTTTTAGCCTGAAAATGATGCAAAGTGGATGAAAGTTTTAAAAAAATTTGCATTACTTAAGCAAACATATATGCGAAATGTAGCTCAAGAGAATTGACCAAAAATGTTAATCATATTCATGGATATGCAGTGAAATCCGTGGGCGGGAATTCTGGGCAGTGTCCTATCTCGTATTTTATCTTATCTCAGAGATAGAGACTCGAAAATCGGTATTGTCTGGGATGCGTCTTATCTTTTGTCAAAGATAATTGTTCATGAAATTAATGCGGCACAAAAGAAATGCGCTGTTTAATAAACGGTCGCAAAAGCCGACTTTTACGCGAGACCAGATATAATATAAGATAAAGTATCGAGCGAGCCTAGTCTACGTCTTTTGTCTATTTCTTACAAAGTTGTAGTATCCATGAACCGCAGTAAAAAAGCCCCTTATGTGTAGAGCAGACATACTATTTTAGATTACTGTTTCTTATCTTTCTTACGATTGGACAATTTTCAAAAATATTCGTTTATACTGGCGAAGTTAAGCCCCACTCCTGGGTTAATTCGGGAACTCGTCTACCACTGTTATTTTTGTCTTATCTCGAAGAGATAAGACACCCTTTAAGGATTCCTAATAGAGTATCTCCGAGACTGATCTTTTCTCGTCTACGCTGAAAGTACCGCCCATCTTCCATCGTTCTCAGACAGAACAATGAAATCACTCTTAGTTATCTTAAGCCTCTAAGCCAATAGAAGAGCACGAAGACATCAGGTTTCCAAAGATAATAATATGCACTATGCGTGATACTCGTAGCGGATATAATGTCTTAGTTCACGCCAAAAAGACAAAAAGCGAGACAGAACTCAGAAAGTTTCGAAGAAAAGAGAAGCAAAAACAGAAGGAAGAAGCAGTTACGCTGAGCTTAACTCTCGAGTTAAACAATTTGATGAAATGCCACATATGATAAGCTAAATCGAAAAGGTATTATGCTAAAAATGATAGTTGGTTGTCTTACTGAGTATAAAAGGCTTATTTACCTGGTACGATGTACTAAATTGTAAAAGATAGAAGACAAAATATAAGACACTAGACCTGTCATATCTTTTACTTATCCCATTTATCTGTCGCGTAAAAGTTGGCTTTTGCGCGTTTATACGACGCATTCTTTGTGCCCAATAATTGATGGACAATATTATACAAGCATAGTACCGACAGTCCCAGAGACCGATTGTTCTATCTGGCGACATAAGATAAAAGTACCGAAATAGAGACACGTCCCGAATCCGGCCCAGTAAGCCAATTTGTCTCCTGCTGTTGCCCTCTTTTTCTCCTCCAAAAGTCTTCTATTCTGTCCTTTTTCTTAGCTTGCGGAATAACGCATTAATATGGCGCAGTCCCAGTTGAATTTACTCTTCATTTGACACCCGCATGTCTTCGGGCCTCCTATGGTAGAGGCTTAAACGCGTAACTAAGAGTGGATCATGCGGGTCTGAAAAAGATGCGGGTACTTCAGAGAGTAAGACCAGGAAGAAGACCAGTCTTCAATGACGAATTTAGACAATCTAAGGGTCTATCTCCAAGATAAGACAAAAGATAAGACAGTAGTTAAGAGAGTTCCCCAGAATTCCACCCCAGGCTCCCTGATCATCATTCATTGTTTGATGTAAGCCTTCCTGAGTTATTCACAAGGGATAAAGCGTTACTTGGGATGCTATCTTGATGAAGTCCTCTTTCAATTGCCTTAGTATGTATGAACACTTGGATGATCTTCCATTGTGTCCTTCCTTGAATTTCAAGTGCCTAAAGGGCCTGTCCCACAGAAGGCGATCGTTGTGGCGACAACCTACGAACTACTTTTTCGTACCCATCGCCACCATGCGCAGGTCCGATCGCTATAAGATCGTGAATAATCTTGTCTGTCGCCAACAAATACGTAGCAAAATTTTGTTCGCCGCTGGTTTCTCAACAAGTTAAACAATAGCCGGCGTCAGTTTGGTTGACGTCAATGACCGTAGCTTGTCTTCTCTTGTCGCGACAAGGTGCTATCGTAGATTGTCGCCAGATAGAATTTGTTTAGCACAGCGGAACGGCGGCCAGTTGTAGGTGATCGCGCTCCAGCGTACGTTGCACGCATCCCTGAACCTAACGACCAGTGAAATTTAATCCGCTACGGCCTTTGTCGCCACCACCATTCACCAAAATCAGCATCGGCCTCCCATTCAGATACTGTACAGTCGCCGCTGATTTTTGAAATTTTCAAAAATCACTCACGACCCAAATTATGATGCGCGACTGAGAGGACTATCACGAACCTAAAGGCGACAGGCCGCCATCAGGGAGAAAACACTCGATCGCCTGTGTCAGTCGCAAGGATCGCCACAGTGCGCAAGTTCATATTTTGGCTGATTTTAAGCTGCGACAAGAGAAGTCGAGCCGCGAGATGCGCGGAGGTCGAGGCTATTGTATTATCGGATACCACGTATTGTTAGCCTTTTGTTTGCGTCGAAACAAGTCGTTGTCGTAGCCTATCGCAGACAGAGTCGTATATACGCATGTGATCTTCGGTCACCTACGATTCTGACACGATTCTGGCAGGTTCTAACATACACAGGTTGTCGCCACAACGATCGCCTTCTGTGGGACAGGCCCTTAGAAGTAAGTAAAACATTGATTTCATGTGTCGGGATACCTCATGCAACCAAAATGGTGCAGCTAACAACAGAGCAAAAGGTTTTTGTAGTCAGCAGATACCATGCAACACGGAGGATGGTGCCCCTGCACACCGGAGTGTAGCAGTTCGAGATCGACTTCGGGAGGTGTTTGGTAATCGCATAATTGCGCTCAATTACAATAACGAGCTGTCCAAGACATGCAACGACGCTGCGATTTATGCATTGAGAGGGAAGGTGGGCACGTTGAAGAAGTTGGTAAGTTGAAATTAGCTAAACCCAAAATAACCCAAACTTGGTACAAAGCACTTTCGACGGATTTTTTTAAAACATGAATACTCGGTCATTCGTGACAGCACAAACATAAATTTTATATCATTGAATAGAGTATGGGTTACTCTTTAACATGAGATATAATACATGGTCACATGATTTATAAATTCCTTATACGAGGCCCTCAAAGTTGGGTATACTTTTTTCTGGGACGCACTGTATAGCACCATCTCAAGTCCTCAACTTCTCGATTCTGCCCTGATTCCTAACACACAATGCAACATCCTGAATAGTGTAGTCTTATAATTTAGGCTCATTTGAATGAAACACACAATTTTCACTACTCAATTAATTCACACCGCAATAATTATGTTACCAATAATAATAACCCATTCTTTTCCCCTCAAAACATTTTAGTTTCAAAAGATATACTTTAAGACTAGCTATTTATAACACACAGTCAATGGGAGTGTTGCTCAGTTCGCTCTCGCTTTAAAGAAAAACACAATTTCACCTCAGGAGGGCGTTTTTGGTAATTAACTAAATTAATTAAACTTAGGCCAAATTGTTTTGTACTAACTTTTACTGTTTAGGTATGCAAAGTGACTATGTAATCAAATGTAGAGAAATTGTTATTCAGATATTTTTCTATTATCTATTGTTTTGGTGCAAATTTTTATATGAAAAGTGACCAAAAAAAAGAAAGAAGAAGACTGGTATTCAGTTTGGAATGTTATTTCAATTCAATTTAAATAAAAAAAAAACCATTGATAACACCCTAATGTTGTTATGTATGAATGTCCCAAAATAGGAGGAAAATGGTTACCAATTTGTGGCTGCCATGGCAACACGGAATATCATACTCCACAAAATATATATCAATATGTTCGTGAATAAATTTAGGAAAACTCACAAAAGTTTTGTGGATGATGATCCAAGCGTATAAAAATGGCGCATCAAATTTTGGTAGGGGCATGTTGAGCCCTCCCCCGCCCCCCCCCCCCCACCTCCCCTTGGTCTTGAAAGGGGCAAGCAAATAGGGAGGCCAAAATGATCTTTAACTTAAAGGTGCCGAATTGACCTAAAAACTAAGGAAGGGCCAACTTTGTCTTAAAAATAGAAGGCGCCAAAGTTTATCTTCAAATAAGGTGCACCAATTTGTCCCAAAATTAGGGGACGCCAAATAAATCCTGAATTTCAATCACTCAACCGAGTGAGTAAAAAAGGAAAATCAACACCTAGAAAAATGTCCAAAAAAAAACCAAGTTTAATGAACCCAAAATTATTATACATATTCTGAAACATTTAACTTCTCCCGCATCTTCTAATACCATTTTTGTGTGGTATGTCTTTACGCTTGGATTAACAAGGCGCATTGTTTGAGAACATGTAAATTTAAAAATGTGCAGAAGTGGGGGTAAAATCAAAACAACAATAGCTATAAAAGAAATATTTAAATCCATCCTGATTAAAATAGCATAACGTTTAAACAAAAATTTATCCCCCCCCCAAAAAAAAATAAAAAAAAAAATATATATATATATATATATATATATATATATATATAATATATATATAACCAGTCTTTGCTGTGGACATTTTGTGGGGTGCAGACCCCAAGCCCCCTCTAGTCCATTTCTTAGTATAGAGAGTGCCCCTTTTTCAAAGGGAAATTGCCCATTAAATTTTAAGAACTTGAGACTAAAAGACGTCTTTTTAGTTATATAAAAACGCCTTTTTTTAGATAAGAAAAGGGGCACTGTTAAAGTGCATGAAAAAGTGGGGCACTGTGCCCCCCCCC
>CALNVZ010000674.1:8600842-8619641 GCA_940671915.1 Paracentrotus lividus | reverse complement strand
TATTGTACAGCCCTCCCCCCCCTCTTCCCCTCCCCAAGCATATGCTTTAGTTTCAATTTTAAAGTTGGACGGTTTGGAAAGAGTAATGAAAACATGCATATTCAAGCCTATAGCCAAAACTATTGTCGTCATTTTATACAAATTCAATTACAATTTAGGATGATCAGGCCATATCTAGAGTTTGTGTCTCATCGCCTCACAGTTGAATTGAATGTATGTATTAGAGTTCGGGATGAAGGAATTCGAAGCGTGACACGGCTGAGTGCGGGAGGGAAATAATCTTATCCAGAGCGGTTAAACTTGAAACAATCATGAAGTGATGAGAATTGTCTGCCAATTATGTCCTGGATTTTTGCAAGAAGACGTTTTTCATAAATTTCTTGAACAGGAGTCAAGTTTGAGGCCATGACGCCTACTGCGCAACTCTTCTGTTTCTATCTACTCTCTTCTTTTGCTCATTTGTACGATGTTGCCGAACCAAAAAGCGTAATGAAATAATGAATGTTATTAGTACATACTTTTAATTCAACTGTGAGGCGCTGAAACCCAATATTCGGCCTGATCATGCTAAATTATCATTTTTGTATCTCTGTATGAAAATTGAAATGATGAAAATAGACTTGAATTCATGTTTTTTTTTATTAAACTTCCCAAAATATCAAATTTGAATTTGAAACTAAAGCATCCAGTCACGTGGACTCGATGGAGGGGGGGGGGGGGGGGGGCTAAGAAGAGAGGTAATTAGTTTCCGAAAGTAATAAGTCGTTCATTTGTCAGCTTAATATACATGTAATAATTATCCAAACTATAAACATATTTCTAACTATGACCAGTCAATGCCTTTGATTGTTTCTGTTTTGTTATATTTTTATGTTTATATCATATTTTCATATTGTTTTATTTATTTATATGTCTGTAACTTGTTGAAAAAGCCATTGGAAGTCACATTTCTATGTATTTGCATGGACCAATAAAGAATCTTGTATCTTGTATCTTGTATCTTGTATTTCGATGTGGGGGACCGTTGTCCGGACACTGACTTAAGCATATAAAAACATCATCTTTTGCTCTGGATTTTCTCAAAATTTGTGCAGTAAATAGCAAAAAAATTTGTGAATATTTGTGCTTTGTTATATTGTCTGATATTACTTTCAATCGATTAATGAAATATTGATCACAAAGTTCCTAAAATTGCCATCTTGTCCGGACAAACAACCCGTCCTGACACACAACAACCGGGTATAGGTACCGGGTTTGTGCCATTGTGGCGTTAAAACTAAAAGTTATTCTAGTCCAAGTCACCATGCACAAGTCCTGCAATGTCAACTCTACGTCAGGACCTAGTTCGACGCATCAAAGAAAACAACACCACTAAAGCAGTTTGCGTGCTACCTTGACTCGAGTCTTCTCCTGAGCTCTTTGTAGAGTCTGTCCTCTTCCTACCTCCTGCTCTGGACCCATAGACGGTAGCGCAAAAGCTCACCTACACACATTAATGTTATATTTTATACGCAATCTGCACACAACCCATCTCAATCTATAACAGTGAATAAAGCATCCAGCCAACACAGATACTTCAACCAACCTTTCGGTTCTGCCGACGATCCCCGATCTGAGCGGAGGAAGGACACGAGAGAGAGGGAGTCCATTCACTGCCGTTCATTTCGTCAGTAGTCCCTCAGTACTGACAGTATTCGATGCAGTGCTGATAACATCCTTCCACTCCCATTGACTTTCTACACGGCACAGTGAGCGTGCACACACAAGTCAGATGAGGAGATGTCGAGACGAGACTGAGTCTGAGTAATGTTTAAATTGTGACAGTGCGCGCAGACTCACTCTGAGACTCAGAGGTAGAAAATTGTAGACCTAGGCCCCCTAGGCCTAACCCTACCTTGTTGAATACCCACCTTGAGACAACCATACAGAGAGAACACTTTGGAGACTTTTGCCTATAGGCTAGACAGGCGCGTATCCAGGATTTGGCACCCCGGGGGGCCCGATGTGATTTTGATTTTGGCGCCCCCCAGTGGTGGATCCAGAAAGGTACATCCTATTTTTTTTTTCACGTTACACCGGGCGAGCCAAAAGGTACACTCAAATTTTTTTCTTGTCACGCTGGCTGATAAGCGGGGGGGGGGGCGCCAACCCAGGGGGCCCGGGCCCGTAAAGCCCCCCCCCCCCAGAATACGCGCATGTTAAATCTATTGGGTATGAAAAAGACACACGAGGAACAACAACAACTCCTCAGTCTTGATCTAGGAGTAGGAGAGGTTTTTTTTCTTTTTTTTTCTTTTCAATTACTAACTTGTTTGTTTGTTTGTTTTGTTGTTTTTTTCCACTTTTAAATAGTCTACTTGTTAGTGGCTGTTATAAAATGAAGACTAACTCAGACAAGCACTTTGTCTGTCTGTGCATCAAGGTCGGAGAGGCTGGCATGATCAAATGTTTGAATGGCCTTCCATTACTTTTGCCCTTTTTTTTATTTTACCCGTTTGTGCAGTATTATAAAAATGTGCCCTATGGAAAAGTGGCCTTGCCCTTAAGATATTGAAATTTAAAGCCTGTGGGTCTAACTTAACGTTAGACACAATTGCATTTGTCTTGGATTGGTGGGGGGGGGGTTAACTTTAAACTAGATTTTGTCTTGTTTAAGTACTTGTAAAAAATAAACTTCGTGCGGGAGCAAAAAACGATGTGAGTGGGAACTTCAAGAAACTTTTACTTTGGCTATTACTGTATTAGATTGAAGTAGAGTCTACATGTACTCTATCTCCAGCTTCGCCCCTGTACTGGCTACTGAAGATATAGGAGGTCTTATACGGTTGCTTAAATGTTAAATGATTTCTTGTCACCAAAAAGTGAAGTGTCAGTGAAAACAATACAAAAATAAACCAACTTACAAAAATGCTACTTGTTCTACTTACTGCATCTTGGTGTATCAATTCCGAACAGGGCTTAATAAATTAATTGACGGCCACAGAGGCCATGGCCTTGGATGCCCCCCTTACTTGCCTTGATGCCTCTTTCAAAATCCCCTGTTTAGCCTTGGAGATTTAATGCCCTTTTCCAGACATTTGCATTGGTGCTGTACTTACGAAAATGTGCCCTATGAAAAATGGCCTTGCCCTAAAACTGACGAAATTTAAGGCCTGTGGTCCTTGGGCCCCGATAGTTTTGCTCACCTTACTCATTATTTGCTGTTCATATGAAATCAAGACCTAAAGGTGTGATAGTGTCACATACACTGTCATTGGATAATTTTTCTGAGCTTGTGGACAAAATTATTATGGTTTTTTTTTCTTCATCTTTTTGCAAAAATGTGATAGTTTTATTCTTCAGATATTTTATGAAATATATGTTTTTTGACAATATTGTAAATTATAAAATATTACTACGTCCGGGTCGCATTTTGAAAGAATAGCAGCCATCGGCCGGGTACCTATCTTTGTAACACTATTTTGATTTGAGATTTATAAATGTCAGTTTTGAGAGTTATTTAGAGTGATGAAACCTTGTAAAAGGAATCCACAAATAGTTTCCATGGTGATGAGTTTATATTAGTGTGAGTCATGAGAATGTGGAAGCCTGCTTTCACACTTTTTTTATATTCATTTGAGATTGGAGGATAGGGATTCACAGAAATGTTATTTATTTAATTAAAACAAATGTTTGTTGTAAGGTTTCTTTGGGTATGTAACTCAAATCAGCACTTGTTATTTAACAAGACTTACAAGTTTCATCATTTCTAAATGAGATTTTTTTTTTTAGGTACACTTTATTAAGAATATGCTTGGTGCATCTATGCGTAGGTACATGCATGTACATTGAAATTGAGCATATTGATTGCCCGCTCTTTTCTCCCTTAAAATGAAAACATAAAGTAGGAAACTTATTTGAGAGAGCTCTCTCTCTCTTGAACTCAATCTTAGCAATGATGTACAAGCTCGAGTTTTACAAATAGGGCGCTATTTCTGAACTGATGAATTAGCCCGTTAAAAAAAGCCTTTCCTCTCAAATAGCATGTTGAATAGGGCAAAATCTTTCCTCATGTGCAATGTATGTCATGTAATGTGTGTGCACAGGTATAGAAAAATGTTGAAGACCTGTGTGAACAGAGCATTTTAATACTTACAAATCTGTCTTCATCTGCAGTGGACACGTAGACAGGTAATTTTTAAATGAATGGACCATTTACGTGCTGTCTACATAATCATTTACATGTTATACAATGTATGCACGTGTACATGTAAAGAGATAAATATGTTGAAATGTAAAGACAGAGCATTTTAATTCTTGCCATTTACAGTATGTACATCTGTCTTTATGTATGCACAGGCAAAGAGATGAATATTGACAGGATGTGAACAGAGCATTTTATTACTGTATAGGGGCACATACAAAATGTACAATGTATTCGATCTGTCGTGCATACAATATTTACAATGTATGTTGGAGGGGTATGAACAGAACAATTTGCATACAAGTACATTGTACATGTATTTGGTATTTTAGAACAATGTTTAATGGGTGTGAACAGAGCTTCTTGATAAGGTTTTACACACATATTTATGTGTTGTAATGTGCTACATATGAAGAGTTTCATTCCAAAAGGGACTAAATCCACTTTTGATGAAAATTTAGTTATTGATATCAGGACATCGTTCAGGTACGTACCCATCTGTATTAAAATAACTTGCCTAAATTTTTATTGCAACTTCCAGAAATTGCAACTTTTAATTTCAATTTTCCATAGACGCCTGTACAAAATCAGGCAAAGAAATGCCATTTACTCTGAACTTTAACCCGTTGTATACTGAGAACTTCTTACAAAGCCGAATGAATCGTGGTTGTCAAGCATGCTTGCAAGAAATTCTTTGCATTTAAAGGTGAAACAAAGACAGCTTTAAATTGATCAATGTCAGATAATTTGAATTATATAAGGTATTTACATGTTCATGCAATCATGAGTGAAATAAACGGTCAACAAGAGGGATGTTCTATATTTCTTCAGCCCGCATATATGCGGGCTTAGTATACAACGGGTTAATACAAAAGTGGATTTAGTCCCTTTTGGAATCAAGCTCTTCATATGTAGGTAACATGCTCCTGTATGAACAAAGCATTTTGTCTATTGCACTGATGTATTGTACTCCCAGCTTATCAATTTTTAGGTGTGAACTGAGTCTTTCAGTCTGGTGTTCGTTGAACAATATCCGTGGTAGTTAACTAGGAGTAAAAGTATGAACAGAGCAATTAAAAATATCCACCTTGTATAAAGTCCTCTTCAGAGGATGTGTAGGCCTACATGTACATGTACATGTAGTCCTACATGTTTGAGTACATGTAGTTCTACTTGTTTGAGTACATGTAGTCCTACATGTTTGAACAGACCTCTTGTCCATGCACTGTATGCAGTTTATACCTCGTTAGAAATTTACAAACATGTAGTTGAGCGTATGAATAGAGCATATCTTTTATTTTTTCAACATGCAAAACAAGAGACAATTCGCAGTGTGAACAGGATTGTTATTAGGAATATCCAGTGGTGTGAACAGGTTTTTTTCGTTTTAGGGCAAGTCCAAGATAACGCGCATGTTACGTATGGGACATTTTAGAGCCTTTTACCCTCTATAAAATCTTTTTGAAGGTTAAGGGCACTATTTTTTCTCATCCTCATGATAGGTATCCAAGAGAGTAACACACTGATGGGAGATGATGACGTATGACCTTTGACCTTTCATGCAGTAGCATGAAATGTAGTGCGTTACGTATGGGACCAGAGGAATTCAAGTTTTTTAAGAAAAAATTTCAACTCCAAAACTCTCTGAAAGTATTTCCACTGATGTATTGAAGTTTGGTGTGATGAAAGGTCCAACCCTCTACTTTACTTCTGTAAAGTTTGGAGTCATAATGATTGTCACTTTTTTTGTAAGCCTTTTTTAAAGTCGGAGAGGACGTGTTACGTATGGGACAATTTGTCCCCATAGAGAATGCACACACTTTGATCCATAATTTATAAAATCAAATTTTTTTCAAATATGGAAATAGCAAAAGATTTCTTTTCTTTTAAAATGTTGTATTGAAACATATTCAATAGGATTTTAAAAGAAATTGACAATTTCCACTATTCATTCTTATGTTTTTCATTGTTTTGTGAATTTCTTATGTATTCTATTGTTTTTTATTTTTCCATATTTCTCGATCATTGCCAAATTTTTGGGTTTAATTCTTTTCATGGACCAAGTATCATGGAAAAGCAAACTTTATAAACTCCAGAAAATGTGAATAAATCACTTTTTGGAGCACTCTTAATTTTTTTTTTCTACATTCACTTTGTACACAAACTTCCCCATTGACATTGTGTACAAATGTCCCATACGTAACACATTTTCCCATACGTAACAAAATTTTAATTAACTATAACTTAAAAAGTTAATTAAATTTTCAAAACTTAAAATGGTATTATACTGGCCTATTGAATAAATTAGAACTTCCCAGAGTTGCAACAATTCAAATGTTGTATTCTGGGAAATAACTAAACAAAATGTCCTCAATTTGTTACGTATGGGACATTTCATGCTTGGACACGAGCTAATTTGCATATTTAATTAGATTTCACCAATTTTTTTTCACAAAAAAAAATTGAATGATAATGGGTCCATGTCCCACCCATGATTGAATCTCACCAGTTTTGTTTTGATTTTCTATGAATTTTTATAAATGTCCCATACGTAACGCTCTGTTTACCAATTATGCAAATTAGATGCCCCAAATTTGCATAAATTTGCATATTAACAAATTTTTCTTAATGAAATTCCGATGTTTGACATTTGGGCTTTCACATCCTACCAAAAACTCCTTCATAAGACAAAGATGAAATTTTGTCTTTTCAGGGGACATTATCTTGGACTTGCCCTTTAATAAACATGGGTCTACTCTGTGGGTTTGTCTGTTTAGTATGCACAGGTGATGGCCAAGCCTATCCCTGGTGATATTCAATCTTCTATGTCCTGTGGGAGGAAATCTCCGTGCATGCGGAATCAAAGGTTTTAAGAAATTTTGAGTACCACAGTCAATATCTTCATGTACATGTACATTGTACATGCACAATGATGTCGTACTGCACATCGTATGCACAGCGATAGTGCTGCTGATGATAATACAATCAATATGTACCTGTACATATGTACATTTGTACATATGTGTAGTTGAAAATTGTAATGTTCTGTGCATTCCATTTCCTCAAAGATTATTATTATGGCATGCATTTTGCCCTCAAATGGAAAGTTTTTATAGGTCTATTATTAAAGGCAGGAGTAGATCTATATCAATGTTATTTGTAGAGACAGTGTATTAAAAAAATTGAGAATGTATTTTTTTTTTCTACCCCATCCTTCGCATTCAGTTAAAAAAGTGCCTTGTTATTGATGTTATGACTTTATCCTGAACCAGAATCGACATTTCAATATCACCACTGTATTTAGTTGTGATGATGTAATGTAGCTTTAGGCCAAATTATTTAGGGCTTTATTTCCTGTTTATGTTGATAATAATAATACAGCAATTCTTATATAGCGCATTATACCTTTGAAAAAGGTCTCAATGCGCTTTCATGAGAAAAGAGAAAGAGACAGAGAGAGAAAAAGCAGAAAGGATCAAAAACCATGTTTAACAATTAAAAAGATAAGTCTTCAGATAAGATTTGAATCTTCCAACCGTTTCAGCATTCCTTACATTTTCTGGAATGTTATTCCACAATTCTGGGGCAGCAAATTCAAAACTCCGTTTACCATAATTGTTTGTTTTAACCAAGGGAACAACATACATATTCTTTTGTGATGACCGTAGGGTTCTAGCAGGTTGATATTTAGTAAGTAATTCAGAAAGATATGATGGAGCCATATTGTTGGTACAAAGGTACATGAGTAAAAGAATCTTAAATGAAATACGGAATTTAATAGGTTGATGAAGGATTAAACATATTATGTTTTTTTATCATCCTTGTAGACGAAAGGTGCTCACGAATAGAGGATATATCTGTGCTAAGGAACCAGACAGTAGGCAGAATTTGGGACTGAAGCTCTGCACCATTGCATCCCACGTCCTCCCTTATCTACAACCTTGTCACCATGGTAACGGAGAAATCATCTCAGCATCCATCCCTGCAGAGGCATGCCAGCAGGGTCCCAGTTCTCCTGCCCTGTGACCTGGAGACATGGCCCTTGGTCCAAGGAGCCCTCACCAGGATGCGAAGGGTCACCACCATGGCAGAGGTCGTACCCATCCTGGACCACGTCTACGCCCTCATCCACGGAGGATCCCCAACGGCCGACGCCCAGAGGACCAGCTCGGCCTCTGTGATGGCGGGACTAGTCCATTTCCTGGAGGACGTTGCCACACAGGAGGAGAGGACAGTGTTCTTGGACCAGACCTTGCCCATGATTGTGGATCTTGCACTGGCTCTTGGAGACCTGAAGCCAAACGATGGCTTCTTCTACAGCGTCCAGCAAATAGGTATGGATAGCATTTTACCTATATTCCATTGTAATTTGTTAGATTATTACAGACTAGCAAGACCCTTGAAAAAGTCAAAGGCACCTAGCCGGAGAGGCTGCATGTACTTTTTTCCCATACTACCCGGACATAACTTAGGCATAAATGTAAATACATGTACATGTAATTCAGAAAAAATAAGAAAAACAACAAAAATCCTCAAAATATGTTTGTTCTTTACTGTGGTATTTATTTGATAAATAACAACATCATATTACATGTAAATCTTTTATGGAAACCAAAAGTGAAGTAGCGTTCATGTAAAAGTGTATGCATATTAGTTCCAGTGGCATTTGGAGAGAGTACATGTACATGTACATGTACATGTACATTTACATGTATGTATGTACTTGTATGCACTTGTTTGTAAACTGAAATATTGACATGTCCAAGACACATGTCAATAGATGCAATAACTAAAATAGACATCCAATCTCCTACAAAGAGCAAGGTATACAAAGGAAAGTTAACCATGATTGCCAGGGATTCTGTAATCCTCTTCAGTGCATTCCTGTCTATTGTCATACAGGCTCTTGAAAGCAGTCCTCCATAATTGAATAGCTTTTGTTTGGAAAACACACACTCATGTTGGTATTTGTTGAGAGTCTGAACAACAATATCAAGGGACCTAATGCAAACATGTATACAATTGTAAAAACAACAGAAATACATGTAGTACAGTAGCAGGCAGTGCTTCAAAAAGGCCTATCTCAGAGACTGCCACTACTAATCAGTCTCGTGAATCTTATTGTAATATCTCACTTCGACAGAAAAGAAAATATTGTCTCTGCGACGGATAAAAAGTATTAGAGACGTCTCCGATACTTTTTTCTGTCGCGGAGACGTCTCCACGACAATTTTCAAAACTGTCTCAAAGTAGTCCCAAATGCGCCTCAGAGTAGTTTCTGCGATTCCCGGGGACTGAGGAGATTTCCACGACAAGTTTCAAAACCGTCTCCAAACCGTCTCCAAACCGTTTCAAAACCGTCTCAAAGTAGTCCCAAATCCGTCTCAAAGTAGTTTCTGCAAAGTGAGATACCACCATTAGGAACTCGAGAGATGCAAAGTGCAACAAGTACTTTCACAATTTAATTTCTATTTACATTCATTTAATATTTACATTCATTTAATTCCAAGAATGTCTCATAAAATTAGGCAATCTGACATACTATACATTATCTATATTCTACATGGGCAATGCAACCCTGATGATCAACAGGTCTGTTTTATATGTTCACCCCAAAAATAAACCCTTCAGAAGATATATTGTTCACGATGATTGATGAAAACCCAATATCAGATGCCATGCATTGGAGCATGATTTATGATCATAGTGATATTGGGATCTCTGATCTATAGCCAAGCCCTGATAATCTATGACACATAAATTATTCATAAAACCATTATCCACTTTCCGAATGTCAAGGGTGACATGTCCACAACAGATGAAACTCATGTACCGCACGTCATCTAGACATGCTATGTTCAAGGCTCAAAACCTCCTTGTGCGTGTACATGATTTTCAGTAACATAGGCCTTACCTACATGTAGTACATCCATGGAAGACTTCATGTACAACGTTTAGTTTGGATATCTTTCTGAACACACATATACAGGTGTACAGGCCTTGTAAGAGCCAGCAAGTTTATGCTATAAAAATTAAAAGTACACACTTTTATAAGACAAATTCAGGATAATTGTACAAGGTACACATGTATTTTGAACATCAATTAATTATATTCCATTGCGATGTATTGAAATGTACATGTACATGTAGATTAAATATTGGAAAATGTCGTGTGTACAAGTCATGTAGGCCTACATGTATGTGGTAGATGTATCTTGAAAACTTCCTCAAAGACAACTACAGTGTACACGTACTCCCAAGATTAGGGTTAGGGTAATGGGGGGGGGGGTTAGCTTTTTAGCAGGGGCAGATATAATTTGTTGTGGGCCCCCATAACATAAAGGTTTGCAATCAATCGCAAAATGGCAATAGCCAATGAAGATCGTTGTTGTGTGCGCTTTCGGTTCAAAAGACTGATCAGCAACCAATCAGAGTAGTTCTTTCAAATGCAATAGATCATAAACCTTTGTTTTGGGGGTGGTTTCCTGAGCACCGGTCCTGCCCGGATGTAAGTCAAAACCGATATGTATCCATTTTATGAAACGGTCCCCTTTAGATGGGAGCTGTTATAAGTGCTCACTTTGTATGCCTCCTGTGGCATTCATGGTATGTGAATTAGAAGGATGCTGTATTTATTGTAATGTCATTGATAGGAAGCCCAGACTACAGTATTACCCTCTACATGTATTTATTTTCGTCCCTCTACCCTGTTCTCTCATCTCCAACCTAAATGCCCACCCACTTGTCCCCTGTTCGCTCATAAAGATTCTCTTATTTTCTCTTTCCTCACCATACGAGTAGCCCCTCAAACAGCCCAAACTCGCCTTTCAGTTTTCTCCTCAAACTGCCCGTCTCTGCCCGTTTGTTTTTTAAGTAGTAAAATCTATCAATCATCTTGTACATTAAAGTGCGTGTACAGTGTAGCTTCTTTTTCCCCCTCATATCCAGAATAAATCTTTATACTTTTTATAGCTATCTAAAGCAGCTCTGAGGAACAAGTTGCACTGTTACATTCAGCTTTTCTAATGGCTTTGCAAGTCAAATGATGTGAAAAAGAAGAGATAATACATTCACATTTGGTTTTAAAGATGAAAAGAACAATGTACTGTATCATTTAACACATTGATGCAATAAAAATGCTAATAGTTTGTGCCTGGGCTCAAAAATAGATACATATGCAAGCCATGTTAATGTAGGTGTTTTTTTTTTGTCTCTGCCTATCTTGTCATTCAATTTCTCTGAGGATGTGCCTCTATAAAGTCAATGCTCTTTTTAATCAAATTGTTTCCAAATGATTTCTCAGTGAGTGATGTAAAAAAAGAATGCTACATTAATATCCTTTATTGTCGGCTCTTCTGTTTGAACGCTTTAAACGCAGGTGGTTTTGACATCATCAGGAAATGTCAGCTAGATTTATATCACGTTATGTTCAATCATGATGTCAATCATAATATCTACAATGTATAAGGAAGTGTAGATGCTCTGTATTGCATCCGACACTTCAAATTATTTTGAGATATACATGTAACTGCTTTGTACCTTGATGTGCTAACTACATGCACTTTTGTACAGTACATGGTGCCTTTGAATGTCATGGCAGAGAAATGGCGCCTAATAAATGCTGTTCATCATCATCATCATCATCATCATCATCATCATGAGTGTATTTTCTGGTATCTCCTAATTAATTCACCAAAAAAATGGTGGATAATTGAAATCATCCATTTCAATCAATTTGCAAAACAGAGTGAGTCTCAAGTCCAAAAGTACTGTAAATGTGTGTGGTTGACAGGTACATGTAGAGACTTCACATGCTCATTTGTAAACATACAAAAAGAATCCTGTTATAGATTACTATATTTTTTTTTTTTTTTTTTTTTGGGGGGGGGGGTTATTATTTTACCTGTCCTCTTGTATAATTTTTTTCTAAATGTACAAAAAAAGGCAATATCTAAAATGCTGTACTGTACAATGGACTTGTGAATTATATCCATAATAAATTAAAATAGGGTGTACAGTGTACATGTACATTTCATTCTTTGCTTGAACCTGATTTTAGTATGGCTCAATTCTAAATATTTTTAATTCGCATTTAATTTCCACATATTATTTTATTTCTATAATTCCTCTTCCGTTCTTATTTCAGTAACCTTTTAAAGATCCAGTTTGTTATTGGATTCTTGCTTGCAGCAAGGTCTTGCTTAATAATCAATATTTATTTAATTTTTACTATCATGATACGGTTTCTGCCCCAAGCTCGGATATCATGATGTGCAGTACTGCCATTGAGATAATTTGATTACATTGCATGAGATAACTTCAAGAATATCTTACATACAAAATGGCTGACATTTCAACATTCTAATCTTTTTAGTGTAAACCAGAATCAGAACTTCAGATAGTTGTGAATTGATGGGACATCATTAGATGATTTTGAATACACATTATAGATAAATGTAGCTCAAGACATACATGCACAACTTTGGCAAAAGGAAGCAAGTGACAAAATTGACATTTCCTGTGAAAGAGCAAAATGTGTCCGTCATTTACACTGATATCAATGTAATCTCCTAATATCTTAACTTAAATATTTCAAAGATGGATAAACTTTGAGACATGAAATTTGGTCAGCAAAGAGATGGCACCATATGAAATATGGAAACATTAAAAACTCACATTTGATGAGTATGTCACTTGCTTCCTTTTGTCAAAGTAGGGCAGACATGTAGTACATGGAAATGTACATGTAGAGGGCAGATGAAAGAAATTATAAAGTGAAGATTTGAATGATGTCAGATTATTTTTGGCAATCAATTGGTTTGTGAATTTATCTCCAAGTGCAATGTACATGTTACACTATAAATTCAGTGTACTATTGTATGCTAATTTGTCATAATTGATATGATATGATATGATATGATATGATATGATATGATATTTATTTGTCTTTCTTCAAAAAAATCACATGTACATTTTACAAGTCAATGATAATAATAAAATAATCCATACAGTAGATCAGTTCACATTTCACAACATATCATGGAGAAGAAAGACGAGGTGACCAAGAGAAGCAACGCTTGTAAATTTGGTCCCTCACACAACAACTAAAAATAATAAGCTAATACTAATGGCAAGAGAGAGAGAGAGAGAGAGGGAATACATATATACATGAAATAACTAACTTACATGGGACAGAAAGAGAAAAATGAATATATATACATGCAGAGGGCAGTAATAAAAAAAAATTTAAAAAATCCAGGCAAGGTGAGTCGACTGAGGGCAAAGACGTATTTTATAGACATATTAAAGAGAGAGAGAGAGAGAGAGAGAGCAGAGGTTAGGGACAGAACAGAGAGTAGGAGAAAAAAGAGTGAAAGGAGTTTACACAAAAAACAAATGACAGACAAAACAAGGACAAATAACAGACTGGCCACAAAAATGTTCCATGCTGCTAATGAGATTCGAGTTGATGAAAGAGATATTTCCTACAATAGACCTTAAAGCTGAACAGGGTGGTCTTACTTTTTATGTTCTGTGGTAACGAATTCCACTGCTTAATACAATATATATGAAATGAATTATGAGCAACTTGAGTTCTAACGAAAGGCTGATGCACATAATTTTTGCGCCTTGTGTTGTGATTGTGAATTTCAGAGTTTTGGACGAATAAATCTGTCAATAAGCACATAATCTGTACATATGAATGATGACCATAACTATCTCTCTATTCCTCCCCTTATTCTCTTTATTCTCCTTTACAGGCTGTCTCCTGTCACCCCTTCTCTCCCTACCCATCTCTCCTCTTCCCAATCTTCCCATTTTTCTCTATTCCTCTCTCTCTCTCTCTCTCTCTCTCCTTTTCTTCTCCTCTCTTTTCCTTTTATAATACTTTGTACCTTTCTATCATGTTTTCCCCTTGCATCATGTCACAGTTTCTCAAAGCTCTCTACCTCTTTACCCCCCCCCCTTCTCTCTCTCTCTCTCTCTATCTTTCTATCTTTCTTTCTCTCTCTCTCTCTCTCTCTCTCTATCTCTTTCTCTCTCACTTTCTCTCTCTATATCTCTTTCTCTCTCACTTTCTCTCTCTCTCTCTCTCTCTCCCCTCAACCTTCATCTATTTTTATCAAATAATGTTTGTAAATGTTGCTCTCTCTCTCCCTCGTAGGCAGTGAAACCAGACTACCCCGGCGATTCGTAGCTAGCCTGATGGCCCACCTGTTTCTATGCACACTGCCCAAGCCATCCAGCCTCGCTCTAAATTTGACTCACTTTGCACACTTCTTTGGAGTGTTGAATACGTAAGTAAAGTAGTCTACCTGAACTTTAAAGAGAATCTACTGTAGTGGGAAATGAGAGCAAAATTATTGTGAGCTTTCCTGTTCTTTTATTGCCGATTAGGATGAATAGCATGGTAAAAGGTTCACTGTAAAGGATTGCTCTTCAATTGCTTTGATAGTCATAATATGACCAAATATACATGTATACCCAAAACAACTGAAATGTTTGCACCAATTTTTATTTATTTTTTTCCCCTGTGTGTATATAAGCAGATTTGGGTTTAGTTCATATCATTTTGGAGATTCAAAAAGCTCACAGCACACAATAATGCTATAATGAATTGATATCAACCTTTCCAAAGCATTTTTAGACAGTGTCTTCCACACTTCAATCTCATGACCGGTAGGAAGCAATTCCTCAAATGTTGTCAGCACCTTTCGGTGTAGCCTAGCTAAGCCGGGTAATAATTAATTTTAAAACACTATGAGTGCTTAAACACCAAAGTGGATATATGTATTAAGCGCTATATAAATGCATGACCAGAACAATATTTTCACTTAACTTGAATGATGTATGCAACCATCAGGGTAGCCCTGCTAAGCCTGGTAATAATTAACACTGTGAATATTGTTTGTTATCTATTGCTTTTTATATTATTACCACTATTATTTATTATGTTAGTAAACTCAGTTTCCCAAACCACAACATGTATAAACAAATTATATTGCTTGTTTTGTCAAGGTCAAAGGGAGAGGATTCTCAGACCGCCAAGCTACGTTGCATCCTAAACTACTTTAACCGTCTGGCTACAGATGCTCCAACCTATGGTCCTTCGGGCTGCATGACCTTCACAAGAAAGGTTGGTGTTGATGATAATAGGGATGATGAAAATATGGGTGATGATAATGAGGATGATGATGGTGATGATGATTATGGCAGTAGTGATAGTTTTGATGATATTAATTGTGGTTGTGGTTATAATGATAATGATGGCTGTGGTGATGATAATGGTGGTGGTGGTGATGATGAGGATGATGATGGTGGTGGTGGTGGTGGTGATTATGATGATGGTGTTGGTGGTGATGATGATGTTGATGATGAGGATGATGATAAGGGTGATAATGGTTATGTTGATGATGATGATGATGGTTGTGGTGGTGGTGGTGGTGATGATGATGACAGTGGTGGTGATGACAAGGGTGATAATGGTTTTGTTGAGGATGATGATGATGGTTGTGGTGGTGGTTGTTATAATGATCATGGTGATGATGATGGTGGTGATGATGATGATGATGATGATGATGGTTGTTGTGGTGATTATGATGATGATGATGATGATAAAGATTGTTGTTGTGGTGGTGTTTGTGGTGATATAGGTGATGATGATGATGATGGTGACAGTGGTTGGGGTGATGATGATAATGGGGATAATATGAAGATGGTGGTGGTGAAAATAGGGGTAATGACGATGATGGCAAGGACTAGGAAAGTGATGTCAGTGGTGGGGATGATGATTTTGATGATGATAACGATGGGGAAGGTAATGGCAGTGGCGATGATAGTGATGATGATGATGAAGAGGAGGATAATAATGTCAATATTCATTTTACTGAATGATCAAATATAAAAAATGGACGAACCCACTCCATAACAATCACTGTCAAATCCCCCAACATTGCCTCATTAGTCCCCAGCTACACCACAACTTACAAACCCAATCAACTGATAATCAACAAACCCTCAACCACTGGGGCAATGTAATGTCCTTTTGGTCTAGTGTCAGTTCGATAGCAATGTGACTGGAGTGTTGGATGTGTCTTGCAGTACTTAATCTGCTTCTTCCTGATGAATCACTTAGATATCCCTGTTTCCTGGCTATAGTCTAGGGGGTGTATCACCGTAAATTTATGTTTGAGTTCATGACCGGCTGGGACATTTTCTTTGGTGCTATACATGTAATAATGACATTCTTAATCATTTAGTGCAAGAACTGATCACCAGGGGGGCATTTCATCAAAGGACTTGTCGGGACATTTTATCCGACAAACTGTTATAAGCTACTGAAATGCTTGCATCTGATTGGCTGAGAGCAAATTTGTCGGATAAAACGTCTGACAAGTCCTTTGATGAAATGCCCCCCAGGTGCCCGTTTCTTGAAACCGTCATACATGTAAGTCTAAGTTCATGGACATCACATTGAAATGCATTTTAATTCTACAACACGTGTCCCTATTGGTTTTGAGAAATGGGCCCTTGTCGTCTGTAAAGTCATGCCTAGCTTTACGATTTGGTGAAACACCCCTTGGGCAGTATATTAAAAATTGTCTTATATATTAACATGTATGTAAAAGATTTTTTTTCTCTCTTTCTCAGAGATTAGTTGAAATTGTTACTCTGAAGACTGAACCATACAACCATACACTGTAGGAGCCCATGAAGAAGATGGCTATAAGGCTGTCAAAGACTTAGCACTCACTGAACAATTTTAGATGCAAATTGTCAAATTGTCCTGACTCTACATTTTGCGTCCCATCTCTTGATTAAACAAGTACAATATATGGACCAATCCTACTTCGGATCAATGTAACTTATGGCCGCCATAGCTGGGGGGCAATGAACTAGGTATGCGTTTGTATGCGCGTATGTACCTTACCCTTTGTAGGCATACTGGAAGCCCCCAGCTATTGAAGGCAAAAGACAACATCACACAAAACGAATTTGTGTATATGTATTGTATGTTTGTTGTTTTTTGTTTTGTTTTTTTTTTTACATCTTTATGAGAGAGAATATGAGGGATTCAAACTTTGAGATAGTGTTTATAGTCGTCATTGTTTTCTTAAATTTTTCTTTGTTTTATCTCAGGTAATGGCCAGAGATGAGATGCCGATGTTAGAGACATGGAAGGATAGCAGACTGCAACTCTGCCCTCTAGTGGTCCGTCATGAAGGATTGATTGAGGATGCAGGAAGCAGCACCCTCCAGGTCAGTCTAAGTTGTGGTGTGAGGTCATCATGATGATAATAATACAGTACCAACTGAGTTCAATGCCACAGTTCATTCCATTCAAATGAGCTCATCTCCATTTTAGTAGAGTATAACAGGGGGACATTTCATCAAGGACTTGTCAGACATTTTATCCGACACATTTGCTCTCAACCAATCAGATGCAAGCATTTCAGTAGCTTATAACAGTTTGTCGGATAAAACGTCTGACAAGTCCTTTCATGAAATGCCCCCCTGAACTCTCAATTGATTGAAATCGGCTGTGATGCTGAACTCAGTACTGTATTTAGTAATGTTATTGAATATTGGATTTATGTATGGAGCTTTTGCAGATCCTGGTATATTATTATTTTGGCCATTGGATTTAGACTTTCACACATTCTTCTATCCAAGAACATTCCTTTCAGACCTGTACATTCTTATCAAACCACAATGACGTTCGTATTACACCGAGTACCCAATCACAAATAGGTCGGACGGACAATTAGATAAAATTCATTGCTGCATAATATATACAAATTAAGTGAGATCAAAGTCACTGCTGATTCCAATCAAATTACATCATTCCCATTCAGTTAATAATAATAATAACGGGCCTCTACAAAAAACAAAAAAAAACTCTTTTTTTTTTTTTGGCTTGCCCGAGAGGAAAAACCACTTGCCCAAATTTTCTTTTTATGTTCTTTGTTTTTAATGACTTTTTATTTTTGTAGGAAATCATGAAAATATAGGAGGTCTAATCTAATTGCGAGTCAATAAAAAACATTTGAAGACAGTATTTACAGAGAAAAGGCCGCGAGCAGGCAACACTCGAAGGCCTACTCCAACAGCCGCGGCGACGAAAGAGAAGAGGAAAAAATATGAATTTGTATTTTTCCTCTTAGTCTTCTCTTTCATCGCCGCGGCTCGCTGGTATTGCTGGAGCAGCCGCTTGTCTTTTGTCCGTTGTCGGTGGTTGAGTGTCTTTCTCTCCCGCTCGTTGACGTTGCGCAAAAAAAACTCCTATCTTTCTTTGAGCCATGATCGTCTTCCTCGAGTCGCCGTCGCCGCCATCAACAAAAACACACGCATCGATATCAACAAAAACACACGAGACGACGCACACATGTCCAGCACACGGACGTAAGCGCGTGCCCCACAGCCCTCGCCCTGCACACATGCGCATATGCACAAATATACAACAGCGATCTCTGCTGATGGGTTTTAATTTTGCAGCAATCTAGCGCCATCTATCGGCAAATTAGCGCTACCGTATTTGCCGGCGATAAGGCCGCAGCGCCGTATAGGCCGCACCCCCTTTTTGACAACTTTTTTTTGGAAAAAAAAAAAAAAAAA